>PVIH01029015.1:0-14318 GCA_004025045.1 Sigmodon hispidus | reverse complement strand
TTTGGGTTAATGTCTGGATCCTCAATTCTATTCCATTGGTCCACAAGTCTGTTTTTATGCCAGTACCAGGCTGTTTTTATTACTGTAGCTCTATAGTATAGCTTGAAGTCAGGGATGGTGATGCCTCCTGAGGTTCTTTTGTTGAGTAAAATTGTTTTGGCAATCCTGGCTTTCCTGTTATTCCAAATGAAATTGAGTAATGTTCTTTCAAGGTCCAAAAAATATTGTGTTGGGATTTTGATAGGCAGTTCATTGAATCTGTAGATTGCCTTTGGTAAAATTGCCATTTTTACTATGTTGATCCTACCAATCCAGGAACATGGGAGAGCTTTCCATTTTCTGATATCCTCTTCAATTTCTTTCTTCAATGATTTAAAATTTTTGTCAAATAGGTCTGTTACATCTTTGATTATAGATACTCCAAGGTATTTAATACTATTTGCAGCTAAAATGAAGGGTAATGTTTCCCTTATTTCTTTTTCTGCTCTTCTATCTTTAGCGTATAGAAGGGCTACTGATTTCTTTGATTTTATCTTGTATCCTGCTACATTGCTGAAGGTGTTTATCAGCTGTAGCAGTTCTTTGGAAGAATTTTGTGGGTCACTTATGTATTCAATCATATCATCTGCAAATAGAGATAGCTTCACTTCTTCTTTTCCAATTTGTATGCTTAAATGAAGTTTATAAGCAGTGAGCAAAGATACTCTGCTTGGTGGCACTATGGTTTCTAAAATTCCCCAAAGTTAGGGTGGAAAACATGCCTCTTGCCAGTACCTCTGTCATAAATCTAAGCTCTCACAGACCAAGGAACTGGATAAAGCCAGCCAACACAGCTGAAGATCTAATCCTAGCCACAAGAGTTTAATTTTAGCCATGCTACCCTGGCAGATTTAAAGGCTCTTGTGGTCAGAATAAGATAGATATAAACAGTAAAAACAGATTCAAATTTCTAAATAGTTTACAGTTTGTTGAAAAATATAAGTAGATTTGGAATAAAAAGTAAAAAAGAAAGAGATCCTTAAAAAAGAAATAGAGTAAAAAATTAAGCCATTTAAAGATGGAAATCACAGAGACTGGAAAATTTGTTATTATGTTATCTTTGAGTTTTTTACTTCAGAGGAAAGAGTACTACCTGTTAGAGACATATGACTATAAATGTTTCTGGATTCATCTAACTTACATATTTTAACAATGTCTTGACTTCAAAATTGAAATCAAAAGACATGTTACATTGGAGAACAGGGTTTTTTTTTATTTTTATTTTTTTAAATTTCCTTAGAATATAAGAGGATATAGATTTGCTCTGTTAAAAAAAAATAAAAATAAGGTTTGATCAAGAATGTTCCTCTGAAATATTTCAGTGAAAGCAGAAGGCCCACATGATCCAGTGTTTCAAAGTACCACTATACAGATATTACTGAGTTCTACATCTAGAACAGCTTCAAGGCTGACGTGATCCACACTCGCAGATTACTCCATCCAGGACTTGACCATAAATCTATTTTTTTGATGCTCAAGCATTACCAATGTTCCCAAATTGCATGAAGTAGTCCAGAGAATAATGCCTACAGTCCAAAAAATTGGATTATAGATGTCTGTCTTTGTCTATAGTTAGTAAAAAGTTGTTACAGATAATGGTTTGGAAACAAGCCATATAAGGGATATTGAAATTGAAGTTATTATTTTAAAATGAAACAAGAAAGGTAAAATGTAAGATAATGCTTTTGCAAATTGTATATATATTGATTTGTTACTCATAGTGGTATAATAAAATGTTGATTAGCCCATAGCAGGAAGTTGAGGCAGGCTACCCAAGCAGAATAATTCTTAAGTGGAAAATAGAGCAACAGGTGCTAGCCAGATGCAAAGAAAAAAAAGATAAGAATGCTGCTGTGAGAAAGGATACCAAGCCATGTGGCTAAACATAAGTAAAAAGTATGGGTTAATTTAAAAGTAAGAACCAGACATTAATAAGCCTGAACTACAGCAATTACTATAACATTAAGCCTTGAGATAATTATTTAGAAGGGAGCTACCAGGTATTTGTGAGTTTCATGCCATGACAGAAACCTTCAAGTATGAGTATTTTATGATTTAAGCTGTAGAAGTGTTTCTTTTACAAATTTGGGTGCCCTTATGTGGGATGTCTTTCTGTATACTGTGAATTATCATTGGATATTAAAGGAACTATTTGGCCTATGGCAAGGCATTTTAGAAGGAAGAAGGAAATTCAAGCATAGATAAAGGGGAAAAGGGCAGAATCAGACTCCAGTACACATAGAGGAAAGAATACCAGAATGCAGCTTTGAGAAAAAATACCAAGCCACATGGTAAAACAACATAGGAATATAGGTTAAGATGCATGAGGTAGATAGCAATATGTTTAAGCCATAGGCCATGCAGCATGCAATTAATATAAGGTTTTGTGTGATTATTTGGGGCTAAGTGGCAGTAAGGCTGCAAGAGGGTCTTAACCACAGGGCAAGGCTGGAAAGGCCAGGCCAGAAACAATTACAATATTTGGGACATAGATGCTAATGATCAAAAACTCCTGAGTAGGTTTTTTATGGATTAATATGTAATATATTCCCTATGTCCTGAATTTGTTTTATTTGATGTCTTTTTTGAAAGATATTTACTGGTCCATTTCCTTGAAAAAATATTTACATTTCTTTATATTTCTCATGGATATTAATTTGTGTTTCTGGTTTGAAACAGAAGTATGCATCTTGGTTTTCTTAGCCATTTTCTTAGTATGTGTTTGTTTATCGGAAAATTGAGACTATTAATATTTTAAATAGCAAAGACCAATGATTGATAAAACTTGTTAATTTGCTGTTGTTCTTGTTGTTTGTTTGTATTTTATGGACAATTGCTTCTTTCTTTTAGCTTTTCTCTTCTGGGATTATTTATTCTCTGTTCTTGTTTGTTTTTTGTTTGTGAATAGGTAACCTCATTAATTTGATTTTTGTTTTTAAAACTCAATAGAAAGGTTTGGAGAATATCCTCCTGAGTGAGGTATCACAAATCCAGAAAGATATTCAGGGGATTTACTCACACATTAGTGGATTTTAAACAAAAAGCAAAGCATTCCCAAGCTGCAAACCACAACCACTGAACAGCTTGGGATCTGAAGCACCTTAGACTGGCACCTTGGAGCTCATTTCCTCCAGAGGAACACCTGATCCAGTCTTGATGTTCGGATGAGAAAAGCAGATTTTTCAGGAGTGGATACTGAACTAAGCCATATTGGGACCTTAGGACCTCCTGCCCTTGCTGAGGAGGAGATAAGGAGATGGGGAGAAGAGAGAGTGACTGGGAGGGGCAGAAAGAGGAAGGGAATTTGAACAAAGGGATATATGGATAAAAAATGCAACTGTATTCATAATAAAAAAGAAAAACTGTGGAAAATTTTTAAAAATCTCTAGAAACAGATTTGTAGTAAAGCATTGCTTAAATTTGCTTTTATCATGGAATGTCTTATTTTTTTATGGTGATTGAAAGTTTTATTGTGTATAATAGTCTGGACTGGTATTTCAGCTATTTTAGAATCTACAACATTGTCCCAGTGTTTCTGGCTTTTTGGGTTTCCATTGAAAAATCCAGTGTAATATAAGTTTATCTGCATTCCTGTTACTTGGTCTTTCACTCTTGAAATTTTAATTCTTTTCTTTTTTTTGTAATATTAGTGTTTTGATTATTACTGGCAAAAGTAACTGTAATATTTTTGTCCAGTTTGTTTTATGTTCTGTATGCTTCTTGCCCATTGACAGACTGCTATTTTAGACTAGAGAAATTTTCTTTTTTTGTAAAAAATATTTCATTGTAGATTTCACCTGTGTTTTTTTCTCCTTCCTCTATTTCTATTATTCTTAGATTTGGTCACAAAAATATACAGAACAAAGAAGAAATATTAAGAGCTGCAAAGGAAAATGGCCAACTTACCAATAAAGACAGACCTATCAGAATAACTCCAGACTATTCAATGGAAACAATGAAAGCAAGAAGATCCTGGTCAAAGCTATACAGACACTAAAAGAGCATGGCTGTGAACCCAGACTACTATACACACCAATACTATTGATCACCATAGGTGGAGTAAGCAAGCTATTTCACAAGAAAGACAAGTTGAAACAATACCTATCCAAAATTCATTGCTACAGAAAGCACTTGAGGGAATACTCCAACCTAAGCAACCCAGATACACTCATGAAACCCCAAACAATTGATAATCCCACAGAATAAAAACCCTAAGAAAGGAAATACACACAAACTATCACCAAAAATAATAGGAAATAACAATAAGTGGTCATTAATATTTCTTAACATCAATGGAATTAATTCACCTATTAAAAGACACACCCTAACACAATGGGTACAAAAGAAAAAGTCAACTTTCTGCTACATATAAGAAATACACCTCAACTCCAAAGACAAACACAGGCTCAGAGTAAAGTGATGGGAAAAGACTTTTGAATCAAATGGCCCCAAGAAACAAGCCAGTGTTACAATTCTAATGTCAACAAAGTAGACTGAAAACTAAAATCAAACAAAGGAGACCAGAAACGATATTATTTATTCATCACAGGAAAAATTGATCAAGATGAGATCTCAAACCTGAATATTTATGTCCCTAATATAAAGGCACCTTCATATGTAAAAGAAACACTACTAAAGCTTAAACCCCACATCAAATATCACACTCTAATAGTGGGAGACTTCAACATCCCACTTTCACCATTGGATAGGTCAACCAAACTCAAAAGACTCAACAGAGAAATAAGGGGTCTAATAGATATTATGATGCAAATGGACTTGATAGATATTTACAGAAACTTTCATTTGAACACAAAGGAATATACATATTTCTCAGCACTCCATGGAACTTTCTAAAATTGACCACGCACTTGGTCATAAGGCAAATATCAATAGATACGAAAAAATAGGAATAACCCTTTGTATCCTCTCAGATCACTATGGCCTAAAGATAGAATTAAACAACAACAGAAATCACAGAAAGCTTACAAATTCATGGAAACTGAACATCTCTACATTGACCCTCTCTGGGTCAGGGAAGGAGTTAAGAAACAAATCAAATACTTTCTAGAAATTAATGAAAATTAATCCACAACATACTCAAACTTATGGAACAAAATGAAAGCAGTGTTAATAGGAAAATTCATAGAACTAGATGCCTATAGACCTAACAATTCAGCTGAAGGCTTTAAATATTCAGAAGCAAACTCACCTAGAAGGAGTAGATGTAAAGAAATAACCAAACTTAGGGCTGAAATCAGTACAATAGAAACAAAGAGAACAATGCAAAAAAAAAATCAATGAATCAAAAAGTTGGTTCTTTGAGAAAGTCAAAAAGATAGACAAACCCTTATCCAAATTAACAAAAAGACAGAGAATGAGTATTCAAATTAACAGAATCAGAAATGAGAAGAGTAATACAACAACAGATTCCCTACAAAATTTAGAGAATTATCAGGTCATAATTTGAAAATCAATACTCTACTAAAATGGAAAACCTAAAAAAAACTGACAGCTTTCAGGACAAGTACCATTTACCAAAATTAATCAAGAACTGATTAACAACCTAAATATATCTATAACACTAAGGTAAATTGAACTTGTTTTTAAAAGTCTGCCAAATAAAAAAAGCCCAGGTCCAGATGGTTTTACTGAAGAATTCTACCAGACTTTCAAAGAACTAATACCAATACTCCTCAAGCTGTTCCATACAGTGGAAACTGAAGGAACACTGCCAAACTCTTTTTATGAGGCCACAATCATCCTGATACCCAAGTCACTCAAGATGCAACAAAGAAAGAGAATTACAGACCAGTCTTCCTCATTGACTTTCTTTGTTTTTGACATTTTTAGCTTCATGTGCTCATTTTATAATTATTTATTGATTTTTTCTTTTTTATTATCTATTTATTTATCAACATCTATTCCTATATAAAAGACACTTTTGTATTTTTAATTTCTTTAAAAAGGTACCACATTAAAGATATCTTAAAAGAAGAAAGTTCATAGGTTTTTGGGTTAATGTCTGGATCCTCAATTTTATTCCACTGATCCATAAGTCTGTTTTTATGCCAGTATCAGACTGTTTTTATTACTGTAGCTCTATAGTATAATTTGAAGTCAGGGATAGTGATACCTCCTGAGGTTCTTTTGTTGAGTAAAATTGTTTTGGCAATCCTGGCTTTCCTGTTATTCCAAATGAAATTGAGTATTGTTCTTTCAAGGTCCAAAAAATATTGTGTGGGGAGTTTGATGGGTAGTGCATTGAATCTGTAGATTGCCTTTGGTAGAATTTCCATTTTTACTATGTTGATCCTACCAATCCAGGAACATGGGAGAGCTTTCCATTTTCTGATATCCTCTTCAATTTCTTTCTTCAGTGATCTAAAATTTTGTCAAATAGGTCTGTTATTTCTTTGGTTATAGTTACTCTAAGGTATTTAATACTATTTGCAGCTATTATGAAGGGTAATGTTTCCCTTATTTCTTTTCCAGCTCTTCTATCTTTAGTGTATAGAAGGGCTACTGATTTCTTTGAATTAATCTTGTATCCTGCTACCTTGCTGAAGGTGTTTATCAGCTGTAGCAGTTCCTTCAAAGAATTTTGTGGGTCACTTATGTATACAATCATATCATCTGCAAATAGAGATAGTTTCACTTCTTTAATTTGTATCCCCTTAATCTCTTTTCTTACCCTTGTTGCTTTAGCTAAAACTTCGAGAACTATATTGAATAGATAATGGGAGAGAGGACATCCTTGTCTAGTTCCCGATTTTAGTGGGATTGCTTTGAGTTTTTCTCCATTAAGTTTGATACTGGCTGTCGGCTTCTTGTAAATCGCCTTTATTATATTTAGGTATTCTCCTTGTATTCCTGATCTCTCCATGGCTTTAATCATAAAGGAGTGTTGGATTTTGTTAAAGGCTTTTTCAACATCTAAGGATATGGTCATGTGATTTTGTTCCTTTAGTTTGTTTATATGATGGATAACATTTACAGTTTTTTGTGTGTACAAAGATGCAAATAGATTCAAGCCTGTCACTCTGCACAAAACTCAAATCCGAGTGGATCAAAGACCTCAACATAAACCCAGCCACTTTGAACTTGATAGAAAAGAAATTTGGAAATACACTTCTACGAATTGGCACAGGAGGCCACTTCCTCACTATAACACCAGTGGCACATACACTAAGACCAACAATCAATAAATGGGATCTCCTGAAGCTAAGAAGCTTCTGTAAAGCATAGGACACTGTCAATAGGACAAAACAATAGCCTACAGAATGGGAAAAGATTTTCACCAACCCTACAAGTGATAGAGGACTGATCTCTAAGATATATAAAGAGCTCAAGAATCTAGAACCCAAAACCTTGAATAACACAATCAAAATATGGGGTTCAGATCTAAAAAGGGAATTAATTCTCAGCAGAGGAATTATGAATGGCTGAAAGGCACCTGAAAAACTGCTCATCATCTTTAGCCATCTGAGAAATGCAAATCAAAACAACTTTGAGATACCACCTGACACCTGTTAGATTGGCTAAGATAAAAGGCACAGATGACAGCCTATGTTGGAGAGGATGCGGAGCAAGGGGAACACTCCTCCATTGTTGGTGGGAGTGTAAGCTTGTTCAGCCACTTTGGAATGCAATATGGAGGTTTCTCAGAAAATTGAGAATCAATCTCCCCAAGCACCCAGCAATACCACTTCTGGGTGTATACCCTAAAGAGGGTGATTCACACTCCAAAGGTATTAGCTCAACTATGTTCATAGCAGCATTATTTGTAATAGCAAGAACCTGGAATCAACCTAGATGTCCCTCAACTGAAGAATGGATTAACAAACTGTGGTACATCTACACAATGGAGTACTACTCAACAGTAAGAAAAAATGATGTCCTAAAATTTGCAGGCAAATGGATGTACTTAGAGAATATTCTCCTGAGCGAGGTATCACAAACTCAGAAAGATAAGCAGGGGATATACTCACTCTTTAGTGGTCTCTAAACAAACAAACAAAAAAAAAAAAGTCAAGCATGCCCAAGCTGCAAACCACAACCACTGAACAGCTTGGGAACAGAAACACCCTGGACTGACTCTTCGGATCCCTCTCCACCTAAAGGAACACCTGACTCACTCTTGAGGGAGGAGAGACAAAACTGAATCTGCCAGGAGTGGAGACTGAACTAAGTAATATTGGGTCAGTGGGACCCTAACCCTAACCCTAACCCTAACCCGAACCCTAACCCGAACCCGAACCCTAACCCTAACTCATTATATACATAATGCTTTTTAAATAATTTTACTAGTACCTCAAATATGTGAGTATATTCAGACCCTAATATACTAGGGTTGCTGGAATCTATTGAAAATATATTTTTCTGGCTTTCTCTGTGTTTCTTGTTCTAGGTATCTGGGATTGGGAAAATTGTAATTCTAGGTGCTAATATCTGGTCTTACTTGATAGGGTATGCATTTTGTTCTTTTGTTTCTGTATTCTTTCTGGTTCTTTGTACAGTGTAGAAAAATCTTTTTGGTTTCTGCTAGGTATAGGCACTTAGGGTTCTCAGTAATATATATTTTTTAGTATTAAAACTGAAGACTTAGAAATGTATGGAATGAAAGCAGTAGACTGGCTTCACGAAACCAAGTTAAACATGTGATTCTTTCAGGTTATGTTTATTCAGTCCTCTCAGGATAGCAGCAGAGCATAAGGAGAATTTACAGCAGAATTTATGCTACAGATCTGGGAATGAATCCAGTCTGAGGAATGGCCTTGGAGAAATGGAGAAATAGGTAAAGATATGCAGTAAACCTACCTGCTTTCCTGCCCAGTGCAGTCTGTGGTTTCTCAAGGGTTCCTGCTAGAGTTGGCAGCTGAGAGACAATATTGAGTTTGGGTAAAAAGTTTAGAGGGGAAGATTTGTGTTATACATTGGACACATATTCATGATGGAAGGGAGGCTTCAGAAAATGCTGTGCAGCAGAGCTGAAGATGAGACTGAGAGATTAATTGACAAAGAGTTCAGGGTCCAATAGTAACCTACCTTCCCAGTATGGCCTGTGGGTCTAAGAGAGTGTGCATTATGTATTTAAGGGCAGGAGAAAGCAGCTAATATGAAAGGTGTTTGAGAGTGGTAGATGTGTGGCATCTACCAGAAAAAATTTGAGGGTGCTTCCATTGTTATTTAGCTACAGAGCACAAAATAAGAATAGGAAAGAATAAAAGGAAAGGTTACAATCTAAAGTTCTTCCTACCTTCCTTCTTGGCAAAAATTTGTACTTTAATTTTTTTAATCCTTATGTATGCTGTGTATGTGTGTGTATATTTATATGTGTGTGCATGTGTATGTATGTGTGTGTGCCATATAATCCTCATGTTACATTATTGATTATTATTTCATAATTTAGAAATATTGAATGCTACAGTATAATTATACATTCATTTTTTCCTAAGTAATGAGTAATGAATCATATAGTAAGAATAAAATGGCCATTTTTATTTGTTTACTCATCATACATTAGAAGTTGTTTAATGTAATATAGATAGCTTAAATTAATTAAATTATGTGCATTATTAGACTTTATTATACCTTCTATTTGTGTATATTCAATGTTTCCTTTTTTATTCATTTTTAGTAATACATATATCTAAAAACATTTATGATTTCATTCACATTTTGAGACTGTAATTACTCATCTCCTTTCTCTCTATCACAATCCTTTTATGTTGCTGTTTAAGAAAGAGTTAAAAAGATGTCCCTTAATGTCAGGACTAAAATATGCTGAGGTATGCAAGGTACTTTACATGACTATGTTTAAAATATCAAATGATACAAAAATATGTCTCTCTCTGGTCTTCTTGTTTAGTGCTATTCAATACAGAAAATTCGCTCCTTACAAAAGTTATCTTCTTAAGGATCTACACTGTCCTGTAGCCACAGGAGAGAAAAAATGAGCTCCACTTAATTGGGACTTTCACAAGGCAAAGTCCCGTGGGCACCAACACCACACATAATCAACTTGTGATCATCACTGAACTACCCTTCCTATTTAAGTGGATACTACACCAAATTTAGCCTCAGGAATTATTACTTTTGCAAAGAATCAGGAGTGCTTTCTTAAAGTTTTGTGTTTATGGAAAGAACATTTTGATAAATTGTGTTTGAATGTACAAAACGAACTACATGTCACTCCTTAGTGCCAGTCCTCAGGTAACCTCAAAGACTTTCTACTTATGTTCTGCTCAATCTATTTATTTGAGAAATTTTAATTCTTCTAATATCTTACACTAGACGTAAAACCATTCAGAACACTCTATTAAACAGTGTTCTAGAATTATCCATTATTTTCTATTATATATTGGATAAAGGAAAAACTCTTTTTTTCTTTTTTATTGTGAATAAAGAAGTCACATTTTTTACCCATGTATATCCTTATTTAAGGTCCCTTCTCCCTCCCACCACATCAGGTTACTGTTTCTTCTCCACATCTCCCCATGTCCTCCCCATCATGGGCAGCAGGTGCCAAGGTCCTAAGGTCCCAGTATTGCTCAGATCAACCTTCACTCCTGGCAGATCCAGTTTTCTCCCCCCAACATCAAGACTGAGTCAGGTGTTTCTCTAGGGGGAATGGGATCCAAGGTGTCAGTCCAAGATGTTTCAGATCCCAAGCTGTTCAGTTGTTGTGGTTGCAGCTTGGGCATGCTTTGCTTTTTTCTTTTTTGTTTAGAGTCTACTAATGAGTACCTCCCCTGCTTATGTTTTTGGGTTTGTGATACCTTGCTCCGGAGGATATTCTCCAAATCCATCCATTTGCCTGAAAATTTTAGAATATCATTTTTTCTTACTGCTGAGCAGTACTCCATTGTGTAGATTTACCACAGTTTGTTAATTCACTCTTCTGTTGAGGGACATCTAGGTTGTTTCCAGGTTCTTACTATTCTAATAGCATACATGTAGCTTGTATAATATTTGGCTTTCAATGTCATAGCATCAATTTGAAGAACAGATCTATTTCTTTTTGTGGTATATTTATTTTGATAATGATAAGAATATCAAGGCTAACACTAAGATAATATTTTAATTTATTTTATATTATTCTATGACTACTTGAAATATACAATTTAAATTACATACAAATTAATTATTATTAATTTAGCATGATAAATTTAATATTTTATATGTAGTTCTGTTTAAATATTTTATGTCCCCAAATGTGTGTGTTTAGATATTGAATCTAAGTATATTAAAATCTCCGGAAAATAGTAAGAATCAACATCATTTTCAGAATTCTGTTTGAAAATGGGACATATTTTTTGTCATATTATTAAAGATGTACAATACATTCTATTGTTTCTAGCAGTATCAAATGTTATATAGTAATATTTTTAATTTATTGGTTAATGATAAATGATTATGTAGATATTTTTAATCATGATATATTTTTAAACATATCATGTTTAACACACATTTGTATTCATATTAATTTGGCATTTTTTAATGTTAATTAACATATTTTATAAACTTTAACAAATTATTTGTCTCTAGTCAATTTTGTTACTATTTTTGAAAAAGTACATTATTTATTCATGCTTGTATGTATATGTATGTGCGTTTGTGTATTAATATAGACATATTATTGCCATGGTGTGCATGTGGTTGTTAGAGGGCATCTTTTGGAGTTGATGCTGTCCTTAGACAATGTGGGTACCAGGAATCAACACTGGATGTCAAGTTTTATAGCAAGCATTTTTACCTGTTAAGCAATCTCATCAGCCTCAGACTTAGTAGCTCTTGGTGCTAATTGTAGGTTAGATAAATTCAATTCTTGACATTTTATTAAATATAAGTGAGAAATGAAAATATAGTTTATCTACATCAATATGTTCACTTTATGGTCTTCAATACATAAAAAGTTCTAAAGTAGAATTTTAATTCTCAACTCTACCCTTGATTTTGATATTATAAAATCAAAGCTTTTCTATCTCTATTTAATTTTTCAAACAACATTTTCTATGAATTATGAACACTGGAAGGTAATAGATCTTTTTTTATATCATTAATAAATTTCAAAATTACAATATACATGACTCATAAGTAAAGAACTGTCTTTTAAAATCTTAGCAATACTTTCTTATAGACTGATGATAAATCACAGTGCTATATATTAGAAAAATGTTTTATATGATTTTATACTTTGCTTACATGAAGAAAGTAATGGGGCAAAAACTAAAATATGTGTGCCAAATTTAAAGTATCACTTGTCACTGTGTTTATATATTGCTGCAAATTATTTTGGTTTAATTTTTTTAGTTGAATGCAGAATATAAAAAATATTTAGTAGAATACAATATTATACATCATTAACATGTAGTGTTTCAATGATAATAAAAGAATATGATAAATTAAATGTACACAAAAGAAAAGAGCAGAAATATAAATCAAAATAGATAATATTATGGCAATGTGTAGAGGAATATCAAGATAATTACTTGAGGAGCTAAAATTTATAATGAGGCAATCATGAAAAAAATATGTCTTAATGTTTGTTTTTTTTTTCCCATAAGTATTCCAAACAATATGGAATCTACAAATCTAACAACTACAATAGAATTCCTGCTTTTGGGCCTATCAGATGATCCAGATTTGCAACCCATTCTTTTTGGACTGTTCTTGTTTATGTACCTGATCACACTTTTGGGGAACCTACTCATTACTCTGACCATCAGTTGTGATTCCCATCTTCACACTCCCATGTATTTTTTTCTGTCAAACCTATCCTTGGCTGACATTTGTATAAGCTCAACAACAATCCCAAAGATGCTCTTGAACATCCAAGCAGAGGATCAGAGAATATCCTACACAAGTTGCCTCACCCAGGCTTGCTTTGTCTTGATTTTTGCTGGATTAGAAAATTGTTTGCTTGCAACAATGGCCTATGACCGCTATGTGGCTATTTGCCACCCTCTGAGGTACACGATTATCATGAATTCACAGTTTTGTAGTCTACTCATTCTAGGGTCCCTGACTATTAGTGTTGTGAATGCACTACTGCTCAGTCTCATGGTACTGAGGCTGACATTCTGCATGGACGTGGATATCCCCCACTTCTTCTGTGAACTTGCTCAGATCGTAAAACTTTCCTGCTCTGATACACTTATTAATAATATCTTGATTTACTTAGCAGCTCTTCTGTTTGGTGGTATTCCTTTCTTTGGGATAGTTCTGTCCTATGTTAAAATTGTTTCCTCTGTTTTGAATATCCCATCAGAGCAAGGACGGTATAAAGCCTTTTCTACCTGTGGGTCTCACCTGTCAGTAGTTTCCTTGTTTTATGGGACAGGTTTAGGAGTGTATATTAGCTCTGCAGTTATAGAATCTCCCAGAAAGTCAGCAGTAGCTTCAGTGATGTATTCCACAGTCACTCAGATGATGAACCCCTTTATATACAGCTTGAGGAACAGAGACATTAAGGATGCCTTGAGGAAACTCACTATGAGAATAGTTTCCCTTATATGATGTGGTCATTGTCAGGGTAAATAGATGATTTGAAATATTCAAGTAACAAAGCCATACATGATTCAGAGACAGAAACTGGAAATATTTCTTTCACTCAAAAAATAATTGAATATTATTTGATACTACCAAATGATAAAAAATTGATTGTTGTGCCTATATCAATCAATATGTCTATATCTTTATTCATATGACCTAGATGGACTTTTTGAAAAACTACTATATATTAACTATTTACAGCAAGTGTAGTTTCATAGAAAAATCACATCCTAGATTATCTTGGTAAATTTATATCCTATTGATGTTTTACAATACAAGCTGCAGAGATAAACAGATTGAAGATGAGAAAAAATCTAATTCAATTATAAATACTCAAATTTCAATATTTCAATCAGTAATTTATGATTATGTGTCCATAATTTTGTTTCACATATTTTTCATGTGATAAAACATATTTAATTTTATAAACCTGTACAATTTTTGTAAGCTTTCATCCTAATAAAAATTTAAATTTCAAGGATAATGTTAATCATGATTAGTGATAATCTCATTTATTGATTATAAAACATCTGTGCTATTAAGTTTATCATCGATATATTTGTGTATGTATATATTTATGTAAATATATGCATGTATCAATGCATATATATTTATGTACATTTATATGTAATTTTTAAACAACATTATATTAATAAAAATTTAATACTGTTATTTTTTCTCAATTAACAAAGCACAATGTATTTTCTCTTTTGTGTTTATTAGAA
>PVIH01029014.1:0-14319 GCA_004025045.1 Sigmodon hispidus | reverse complement strand
AATGTTTCCCTTATTTCTTTTTCAGCTCTTCTATCTTTAGTGTATAGAAGGGCTACTGATTTCTTTGAGTTAATCTTGTATCCTGCTACATTGCTGAAGGTGTTTATCAGCTGTAGCAGTTCCTTGGAAGAATTTTGTGGGTCACTTATGTATACAATCATATCATCTGCAAATAGAGATAGCTTCACTTCTTCTTTCCAATTTATATCCCCTTAATCTCTTTTCGTTCCCTTATTGCTTTAGCTAAAACTTCGAGAACTATATTGAAGAGATAAGGGGAGAGAAGATATCCTTGTCTAGTTTCTGAGTTTAGTGCGATTGCTTTGAGGTTTTCTCCATTAAGTTTGATACTGGCTGTCGGCTTCTTGTAAATCGCCTATATTATATTTAGTTATTCTCCCTGTATTCCGGATCTCTCCAGGGCTTTAATCATAAAGGAGTGTTGGATTTTTTCAAAGGTTTTTTTCCACATCTAAGGATATGATCATATGGTTTTGTTCCTTTAGTTTGTTTATATGATGAATAACATTTACAGTTTTTTGTATGTTAAACCAGCCCTGCATTTCTGGGATGAAGCCTACTTGGTCATAGTGGATGATATCTTTTATACATTGTTGTATATAGTTTGCCAAAATTTTGTTGAGAATTTTCGAATCAATATTCATGAGGGAAATTGGTCTGGAGTTCTCCTTCTGTGTTGTGTCTTTGAGTGGCTTGGGTATTAGGGTGATTGTGGCCTCATAAAAGGAATTTGCCAATATTCCTTCAGTTCCTACTGTGTGAAATAGTTTGAGGAGTAACGGTAGTAATTCTTCTTTGAATGTCTGGTAGAATTCGGCACTGAAACCATCTGGACCAGGGCTTTTATTTTTGGGGAGGTTTTTAAAGACAGCTTCAATTTCCTTAAGGGTTATAGGCCTGCTTAGGTAATTAATCTGATCTTCTTTTAATTTTGGTAAATGGTACCTGTCCAGAAAGCTGTCCATTTCTTCTAGGTTTTCCATTTTTGTGGAATACAGATTTTCAAAATATGATCTGATAATTCTCTGTATTTCCTGGGGGTCTGTTGTTATGTCCCCCTTTTTGTTTCTGATTTTGTTGATTTGAACACTATCTCTCTGTTTTTTGATTAGTTTGGCTAAGGGCTTATCTATCTTGTTAACTTTCTCAAAGAACCAACTCTTAGATTCATTGATTCTTTGTATTGTTGTTTTTGTTTCAATTGTATTGATTTCAGCTCTAAATTTGATTATTTCCTGTCGTCTACTCCTTCTAGGTGAGTTTGCCTCTAATTGTTCTAAGGCTTTCAGCTGAGCTGTTAGTTCTCTAGTGTGGCATTTCTCTAGGTTTTTCAAATAGGCATCTAGTGCTATGAATTTTTCTCTCAAGACTGCTTTCATTGTGTCCCACAAGTTTGGATATGTTGTAGATTCATTTTCATTGAATTCTAGGAAGACCTTGATTTCTTTGTTAATTTCTTCCTTGATCCAGAGATGGTTCGGCTGAGTGATGTTTACTTTCCATGAGTTGTTAGGCTTTCTTTGGGTTTTGATGTTGTTAAACTCTAACTTTAGGCCCTGATGGTCTGATATATTATAAGGGATTATTTCCATTTTTTTGTATCTGTTGATATTTGCTTTATGACCAATTATGTAGTCAATTTTGGAGAAATGGTCAATTTTGGAGAAAGTCCCATGAGGAGCTGAGAAATATGTATACTCTTTTGCATTTGAGTGGAAGATTCTGTAGATATCTTTTAAATCCATTTGTATCATAATCTCTTTTAGACTCCTTATTTCTCTGTTGAGACTCTGTCTGGTTCATGTATCCAGGGTTGAAAGTGGGGTATTGAAGTCTCCCACTATTAGGGTGTAAGAATTGATGTGGGATTGAAGCTTTAGCAGTATTTCTTTTACATAAGTAGGTGCCCTTATATTAGGGGCATAAATAGTCAAGATTGAAATTTCCTCTTGACCAGTTTTTCCTGTGATGAATAAGTAGTGACCATCTTGGTCCCTTTTAATTGCTTTTAGCTTAAACTCTACTTTGTTAGATATTAGGATTACAACACCCGCTTGTTTCTTAGGACCATTTGACTGGAAAATCTTTTCCCAACCCTTTACTCTAAGCCTGTGTCTGTCTTTGCGGTTGAGGTGTGTAACTTGTAGGCAACAGAAAGATGGCTTCTGTTGTTGTATCCATCTTGTTAGTGTGTGATATTTTATAGGAGAGTTGAGACCATTGATATTAAGGGAAATTAGTGACCATTGATTCATGTTTCCTGCCATTTTTGGTGGTAACTTGTTTGTATTTCCTTTCTCTAGGGTATTCTTGTGTGGAATTATTGTTTGTGATTGTTTGGGTGTATCTGGGGTCATTAGGTTGGAGTTTTCCCTCTAATACTCTCTGTAGTGCTGGATTGGTTGGTAGATATTCTTTCAGTCTGACTTTGTCCTGAAATACCTTGTTTACTCCATCTATGGTGATTGATAATTTTGCAGGGTATAGTATTCTAGTTTGGCAGCCATGCTCTTTTAGCATCTGTATAACTTCTGACCAAGCCCTTTTAGCTTTCATCATTTCCATTAGATAGTCAGGCGTTACTCTGATGGGTCTGCCTTTATATGTGAGTTGGCCCTTTTCTTATGCAGCTCTTAAAATTTTTTCTTTGTTCTGTATGTTTTTTGTCCTGATTATAATGTGGTGCGCTGACTTTTTTGGGGGATCATATCTATTTGGTGTTCTGTAAGCTTCTTGTATCTTTATAGGCATTTCCTTCTTCAGGCTAGGGAAGTTTTCTTCTATGATTTTATTGAAAACATTATCTGTGCCTTTAGCTGGTATTCTTCTCCTTCTTCTATTCCTATTATTCTCAAATTAGGTCTTTTCATGGTGTCCCAGATTTCCTGAACATTTTGAGTTATGGCTTTTTTAGGTTTACTATTTTCTTTGACTGATATATCTATTTGAGCTACTGAGTCTTCCACTTCAGAGATTCTATCTTCCATCTCTTGAACTCTGTTTGTTATGCCTGTATCTGTGGTTCCAGCTTTTTTCTTCAGATTTTCTATGTCAATCTTTGCCTCATTTTGTTCCTTTTTTATTGCTTCCATTTCAGTTTTCAGTTCCTGGCATGTTTCTTTCATTGAGTTGTTCATCTCTTCCAATTTTTTGCTTGTATTTTCTTCTATTTCTTTAAGGCTATTTTTCATATCTTCTTTGAGAGCTTCGATGATCATCAAAAAGGAATTTTTGGTGTTGCTTCCTTCTGTTTCCTCTTCATTGCTCAGTTCAGGTCTTGTATTTGTAAGATCGCCACTCTCTTCTGGAGTTAACACGTTCTTCTTTGTATTATTATGTAATTTTCTGCACTGATTTTGCCCATGGCTTCAGTGGTTCACAATTAGATGGGTCCTGGTCAGTCGTGGCACTTGGGCTTGTGTGCCTCCTGTCACCTCTCTGGGCAGGGTCTGAGTCTGTCCTTCAGGGACCCCTGTAATTATCTGTTTGCTCAGTTCGAGGTCCAGGTGGGTAGCTGTCAAATTCCCTCAGCAGCAGCTATGGGTATGGTGAGAGGCGGATTTTATCTGCCCCTGCTACAGAGTGCACTGGGACTCTGCAGACAGCACCCGGTCCAGGAATCGGAACCAGAACTGATGGGAGCTCAACTATCCCTCCCTGGCTGGGATATAGGTGCTTGGGCCTGTTGACCCCTCCTCACCTCTAGGCGGGGTCTGAGTCTGTCCTTCAGGGACCCCTGTAGTTATCTGTTTGCTCAGTTAGAGGTCCAGGTGGGTAGGTGTGCAAATTCCCTCAGCAGCAGCTGAGGGTATGGTGAGAGGCCGACTTTATCTGCCCCTGCTACAGAGTGCACTGGGACTCTGCAGACAGCACCCGGTCCCCACTGTGTTCTTTGAAACTTCTACAGCCATCTCTTTTTCAAACTGAAAACATTAAAATGGTTGACTCCATCTAGCACAACATTGCTCCATCCCTAGGAATGTTCTAGAAATGTTTTAAGCAACTGTTTTCCTTCCATATTCTGTAATGAGACACATTTGTTTTTTGAGCAAATGAATTTCCTGTGCTGTCTCCATCTTCTGGTGGAGTCTAGATGCAGAAGCACCTAAACAGGGGAAAGATGGGCTTCTGCATCCTCAACCACTTCATTGGGAGTTGACTTATATGCTCAAGGTTCTTTATGTAAGTGTCTTCCAAATCTTATTGGACATTAGTGGGCCTTGAACACTGCAACTCAGGAATGAGGAGACAGCAAAATTCAAGCCGTGGCCACAGTCATACTTAAGGTCTTGAGGCTCTAAATGGTAGTTAACTATCTGACCCTGCATGTTAATCTCTGAGTACTCTGTGTTTATCAGGTCACTGCAGCCTGCCATCCTGGGTCCATTGTTATATGAACTAAACACTTCATAGCAGAACTACAGAAAAAAGGGTAAGTCTGGCTGGCTCTACTGAGAAATGCTGGTGATCAGGCAGGTCAACACTCAAGTTTATCCCTCTCATGTCCAGCCCACTTCTCAATTCCATAATTTTTAGAATATATAACAAGTCAATATTGTTGCCTTTTGAAACAGAATATAGCTATGGAGAAGTCTAGGACAATGTGGCAGTGTGGGAGTTATTTTTATATTGGGGAAAAATGAGTTGATAATATAAGCAACAGCAAGAAAAAAAGCAAAACAAAACAGAAAAAAACAGAAGTGGTCAAATTGAAAGAAATTATGCAATCACAAAGTCAACCAAGCTTACACTACTAACAACCATCAGAAAAAAAAAAATATGGTTAGCAATGTCTAAGTGAATTGGAAGAAAAAGACCTATGGGAAGAGTTATATTTGGTCAGGAGGAAAAGGACCATGTGTGTTGTTGCATATTATTTATAAAGCGGTGGCCATGATGCCATGTCAATTTTTTAAAGCTGCAAGAGGGTTTTCATTGCAAAACAACAAAATGGTGTTTGAGGAGATTCAAAAGTTTAAACTGTATAAAACTTTGTATGTATGGACTGACACACAGTATTGCATAAAGATGGGCAATTTTCATGACCTAAATCATCAACTAGAATAAAATTCAGTTAAAAATACAATCATCTATGTCACCCTAAGCCCTAAATAGCCCATCTACATGTGAGGGAAAGAGAGAAGGCCAGAGACACAGTCCTCACCCTATAAACCATGGCACTGATCCAGTAGCAGGGCTGGAGCAATACAGAAGTTGTTCTCCAAACACAGGCAGAGATCAGCCTGGTGCCAAGGGAAGTGAAAGCTCCCATCCCCCTCAGCAGTCACATTAACTCCTTAATTACAATGTGCAGCAATCACCTTC
Organism: Sigmodon hispidus; assembly: GCA_004025045.1. NCBI lineage: Eukaryota > Metazoa > Chordata > Mammalia > Rodentia > Cricetidae > Sigmodon > Sigmodon hispidus. The sequence goes on along the minus strand of PVIH01029014.1, from coordinate 8,973 downwards.
TGTACCATCTACAGATGTCAGCAGGCTATCCTAATAATCTCTAATGCTGCTTTACCTGCCTGTTTTCTCTAAATACTGAATGAGATTGGTGCTGAACCAAGCTCATTCCTTCAAAGTGGTAGATCCTTCCCTGAATTATAAAGTCAGGAGAAGAGAACTTCTAAAAAGAAGAAATGAAACAACCTCTGCTTAGCACTGTGCAATACACAGCAAACAGGAGGCTTCCCTTGCAATGTCACATCCAGATGGGCAGGTCCTCCCTCCCCATCTAAGACCTACAAAGCCCAGCAGAATATGTCAAGAGCTGTTGTCTTCTAAATGTGCCTGTGGCAAAGGACAAATTCTGAATGTTTTGCCAAAAAAGAACATGCTTGCCAGAGTAGAAAGTGTTTCTACACAATACAAAAACAAAGGAAATGAAACACATATCAAGTGGGCTCTCTAGCAGATGAATCTTAAAACAGACATTTTATTTAACTTTGGTTTTCTATTTGTGGCTCTGCTCTTTAGGGAACCAATGAGCTGAAACCAGATGGAAGAGAAAGCAGCTATATGTGAACAGGTGAACTGAGAGATGGCAAAGGTCACGTGAGACTGAGTTACATTCTGGTGCTGTGGAGATGAACCTGGATGCTGAGGCAAGGGGAATGGCTACCCAGTCACTAACTAAACATCACAAGTCTTATGTAGTTTTCTCCAGATGTTTCCACATCCAGTCTCCATCTTCTAACTAAAGATTAAAAAAAAAGAGAGACTTCCTTAAAATGAAGAACTCTCTTGAGTTACGGTGCTTTCTGCCTCTCTAGACCTCATAACACAACAGTGTATTTTTAAGCTGTTCCCTTTGAAGTCAGCTACTGAGTACTAGGCACAGACACTATGAACTTTAGAGAAATAGTATTTTCACATACATTAAAGAAATATCAGAGGATAACTGATCTGGTCCAGCAGGCTGTTCTTTAATGAGAGGGTCCTGAGAGAGAGGGACCATAAGATCAAAAGATAAAGAAGACAGAAGATGGAAAAGAAAGTCTGGAATCAGGAGATCTTGCAAAAGTTATATCTATGCCAAGCAACCTTATTGAGAAGTGCTGCAAGGAGGAAGAGATGGGTCCTGCCTCAAATCAGTATGTGAGCCTGTGTCGACTACTCAAGCGGGACCTTACCCTCTTTGAGGAGTGGATGGGAGACGAGGCTTGGGGGAGGAAGGAGAGAGAGAAATTGGAAAAGGGAAGGGAGAGGGAACAGTGTAGGGTATGTAAAAGGAATTTTATTAATAATAAATATAAAAAGTATACTATCTCCAGGCAGAAATGGTACAGTCAACAGAAACTACCATACAATGGGACTAAGTCAACAAGAGGCTAGTAAAATAATGTTGCACAGGGTACCTCAAGAGCATTACAGATAGAGCACAAAACAACCTTGGGGCTGACAACCATAGCCACTTACAGTAGGAAGAGTTTAGTTCTCAGGATTCCAAACCATAGCTCTCCCAAGTCCCACAAGTAAATGAGCTCCCACATCTTCATATACTACACATACACACATCTAAAATAACTTACACACACACATATATATATATACATATATATATATATACATCGTATTATATATATGCCCAACAGTGGTGGCACACACCTTTAATCCCAGAACACAGAAAGCAGAGGCAAGTGAATCTGTGAGTTTGATTTCAGCCTAGTCTAGAGTGAGTTCCAGGACAGTCAGGGCTACACAGAGAAACCCTGTCTCAAAAATAAAACAAAACAGAAATACATAGAGAAAGATTATATCTCAGCACAATGAAGTCTTTATATACTATTTCCAAAGCCAAAAACAGAAGCCTGATAATGGTGAGTCTTATAATTCTTACTCAAAATAGTACTAGCAATTATAGTCAAAGCAATTTGCCAAAAGAAAAGTGATGAAAGGCAAACCAAGAGGGATGATGTCAACTTATGCCTGTTGGCAACAAAATAGTTTTATGCATAGAAAACCCACTTTCTTTATTAACAGTAAGTATCAAACTACACTGAGCATGCTAGTATTTAACTAATCATAATCATGTCCTCTCTGCTCCCTGAGGGCAGTCATTATCCAGATGTCTCTTGTACTCATGAGTGCCTCTTACCATGTTTGCTGTCATTTAAATGAAGTCAAAGCCCTTTTAGACAAAATGAAGACAACTGTATGATTTATCATTTGCTTTCCCTCCTATGGCACTATGGTAAATTACATCAGAAACCATTTATCTTGTTTAAGAAAGTATATTCAAGTCCAAGCTAGTAGCTCTAAAGAGAAATGTAAAGACATAAGTCAGGTGTACTTGTGTACACTATGAGAAGTAGAAAAATGACATCCAGGATCAAACATCTAAGTAGTCATGTTAGAATTTAAGAAAAGAGACATTAGCATTCAGACGAGTTTTTAGTTCAACACTGGGCCTTGGATAAACACATTCTGTCAGAATTGGACATCTGCCATTTTCTGTGAGTATGATGATTTTTTCACTCCAAAAGAGAAGCACTGAGGTCATTATCTGAGTTCCCTAAGTGAAAAGTGGAGTAAGAACTGGGAAAAATACAAAACTTGAAAATCCTGGACATGTGTGAGAATACCCCAGAACAGCTCCATCATCCATGCCGATGAAGTCACGCCTATACAGAAGATGTTGTTTTCCAGTTCATATTTCACTCTTATTGTGGCCTGGCTCAGAGCCATATCCTGGCAAGCAGGAGACCTGTGCAATCTGGAACCTGCCCTTATTTTCTGTGTTAAAGACATGACTATTATTTACAGGTTCCCTCAAGACAAGTAGAGAGTAACAAATCGCAGAGGGCTCAGACTACTCTGTTCTCCAGACAAGACCTTGAAGATCTTGTTTTAGAGCCTAATCAGTAATTGGAATTTCTAGTAATCTGTTCGATAAAAAGGCCCTGAGCATAGGTAATCCAGCCTGGCTGCAAGGAGATGTGCCCAAGAAGCCAGTGTCCATTGAACAATACATAGCAATTGTGTGAATCAGAGATGTGCCTAAGGAGCCAATCTCCAGAGTAGTATATGCTTGTGTTTATCAGAAACCCCAGGGGCTTGAAAGAGAATTAAGACCCAATTTTGATGAGTTGGGTCTCATTTACTAATATATTATTTCAAGAGGGTAAATAGTCATTCAGTCCAAGGACATTTTTCTGCTTCAGTACAAAAGTACAGTTTCTACTTTTTAAAGTGTTTTATAACTGAAGCAGAAAAATGTCCTACATTCACAGATAAGCTTTTGAATTATTACATATAAAATTCAAGTTCTTTCTGCACAAAAGTAGTTTCTACTTTTTAAAGTTTCTTTTATATGTAACAATTCAAAATCTTATCTTTTAAAACAATTATTATGCTGTCAGAAGTAATTCCTTATAAATATGGTCAACTTCAGTTTGTGTTGCTTGGTAAAGGTGGAGGCAGCTTAAACACTGACTCATATCCAAAGAAACCTCAAACCTTTAATCTGTTCTTAAATCAAGAAGGAATGTTAACCCCACTTAGTCATAAAATATTGTTTAGTATCTTTGCTACCAAATGACACATACCTGTAAATGTAGTAGTATGTTCAATAAAAACTTTACTTTCTTTGAACAATCTCTTAAGGAAAACCATTTTAATGTAAACATAATTAGAAACAAAGATTTCCAAGGCTCAGATGGAAAGGAACATACTATCAGTTGAAGAAACTAGATTTACTACTCCATTTTAAGAGAAAACATGTATGATTTGTTGATTTGGCTTTAGTAGTTGCATGAATTGGAAACTAAAATATAAAATCACCAACTTTGAAACTTCAACAGGTATTGAATGTGTTTTCCACACATCATCTAGCTCCCACTTCTCTACTGGGTGTCTACCTCTGGCTTCCTAGTTGCCACTCTAGTAGGGGTGGGGACTAGTGGACATTCACTTACAACAATATCAACAACTGTGAAATGGGAAGTACAGTCATGTTTCACATAGGGATTATGTGGGTCAAACCAAGTCAGGTTTCATCATCATTCAGTCATTTAAGTACAATACTAAGATATTCAAGAATACAGACACCAACTATCAAAATCAGGGTGAAAAAACTCCAAAAACATCCATTTTAGAAAATATGGGGTCACACTAAAAAATAATTCACAGTAGTATCATAGTGAAGCAGTCATTTAGGGGCTTATCTTTTGTTTGTTAAAGAAACACATTTATTTACAAAGTATAAAACCTAGAAGGTCATTTTACTATCCCATCAGACTGCTTTCTAAATTTTTATACCAATAATTAAAGTATTCAGCAATATGAGAGTTTCCTGCCCAACAACTGAGATTTTAAAAATTCTTAGTATTTGATATCTTATACTAATGACACCTTACTCAGTATTTGTGACATACGTTAGCCAGACTTCACTCATAGTGACAAAACACCTACAGGGAACAATTTAAAAGTGAAGCAGATTATTTTCACTCGTGGTTTCAAAGTCACTTGTCCACACTGCTTTGGACCTGTGGAGACACAGGTCAGCACGGGAAGAAGCATCCACTCAGTTTGGCAGCTGGAAAGCACAAAGAGAGAAAGACAAGTCCAACCCAGTATCTGTCTTCAAGAGTCCAACGCTGATTATTCAAAATTTTCTGTTTTACCTCTTGAAGGGTTCATCACCTCCCAAAAGCACTATGGGCTATAGCCTCTGGAAGTCTTTAAAATCCAAACTATACATTAAGGATTTGTGAAGATACATACCTTATATATAAGACTCCCAAAGTACTTTATGTGTGGGATCAAGACTATAGTCCTCTAACAAAAGGGCTATAAAATCAAAATCATACTTTTAAAAATTGCCTACAAGATAAATTTTCTCATGCTACTGTCACAATTCTTCTAGAAAAATTAACTCATCTTTAATTTATAAAATTAGTAATAAGGTTTATAATATGCAATTAATACAATTCTTTAAGTTGCAGACATGAGTGGGTCTACCTGAAACACTAAGAAACAATGAACATCAATGCATACAAAAATCAATATGGTAAAATCACTTATTCCTTACTACTGTCAATAGAGTTTAGAACATATAAAAACCCAATCAAAAGTAAAATTATAGATCAAAGAAAAGGTGGACAAAAGACAATTAGAACTGAGAAAACACTTAACCTTCTCTTATTGTAAATAAGATTGTACTGCATAAATATTTACCAAGAAAGTAAAGATTATACTGTAGTTACAGAAAAAATACATAATCATTTGAAAACACACATTAGATTTCATGCCAAAAGTGTACTAGAATGTTGTCTCAGTAACAAAATATATTTAATTTCAGCACTCAGGAGACAGAGGCAGGTGGATGGATCTCTGTAAATTTGAAGCTAGCTTGCTCTATAAATCCAGTACAGCCAGGGCTGTTAACCTTGTCTTAGGGGAAAAGAAAAAGAGAGGGAAGGAAGAATGGAAGAAAGAAAAGGAAGGAAACACATAGCTGTATTACAGTACAACAGCAAAACATGTAGCAAGCAAATAAAAACAACGAAAGAGCCAGGCTGGTGGCACATGCCTGAAATCCCAGCACTTGGGAAGTGGAAGGGAGATTGAGAGTCCAGGATTATCCCTGGCTACACAGAGAGTTTGAGGCCAGCCTGGGCTACATGAGACTCTGACTTAAAAAACAAACAAAAGTAACAACAACAAAAATCCAGTTCCACTATTACAAAGAAAAAAAAATTCATGTTAATATGTTCAGAGAAATATGGTGGACAAGTATCCACTATTGAGAATATTAATAGTTTAATCTAATTTTTAAATAAAAGTTAAATAGAAAAACTTCATTTCAACAGAATGGAAAGCTACTTGGGCAGGAGAGAAGGAGTCAGTGTCATCTAGACAGGTCAGAACCATCACTGGAAATCCTGTAAGACCAAGACTAAGGAATACAGCCACTGCTAACTAAAAGCAAAACATTAAAACTATTTCCCTCAGGTCAGAATGTAGGAAAGATAGGCACATCTGATCACAATTTGAAGAGTTCTGTCTGCTTTCTACTGCTATGATAAACCATAACCAAAAGCAACTTGGGGAGGAAAGGGTTTATTTCAGCTTACAGTCAGGACATCAGCCCAGATAGTACTGCCCACAGAGATGTGGACTTTCATTCATCAATCAAGAAAATGCCCCACAGACTTGCCTTCCTGCCAATCATACTTAGTAATTTTTCGGAGTATCATTCCTCCTTTTCATTTGACCCTTTTAAGATGACAAAAAACAAAACAAAACAAAACAAAACCCCAAAAACTATAAACAACAGTCTCCAAAGCACCATTCATGAAGAGAAAGTCTTTTAGGAAATAGAGGTAAGACAGGAACAGCCAGGTATGGCAGTTACTTTAATCACAGCACAGGAGAAGCAGAAGTAGGTAGTTGTCTGGGTTCTCTGAAGTAGGCCAATCTGATCTACATAGTAATTTCCAGGCCTACCAAAAGTTAGTGAGTCCCTATGTCAAAACACAAAACACCAAGGGACAAATTAATACAATATAAAATGTTCTTCCAGTAAGTAATAATGTTACCAGTAATTAATGTAGACCCAGATTGAGAACCAGAACTGCAGATTCCATTGAATGCTCACAGCAATGACCTCTGTCAACTTGACTCAAGGTGGAGTCATTAGGGAAGAGGTAACCTCAAGTGAGAAAATGCCTCCACCAGTTAGCCTGTGGGACATTTTCTTATTGATGATACATATGGGAAGGGCCAGCCTCACTCTGGCTTGTCCAGGTTTCTGGTGTTACACGAAAGCAAGCTAAGCAAGCCATAGGAGCAAGCCAGAAAGCAGTACTGTTCCACACCTTCTGTTTAAGCTCCTGTCTCCAGGTTCCTGGCCCATCTTCTCTCAGTGATAGACTAAGATGTGAATTTATTAAAACTGAGATAGATATGTCAACCTCCCACCCCATCCCTGGTGTTTATCACAGCAACAGAAAACCTAAGACATTCACTGAGCACAGTTCTGTTATAAAGGCAGTTGGCACTCTTACAAATACTTTTCAGAAATCTAGAGCAACTTAACACTTCAGATGTATTTAGAATGTGCCACCTGTGGGGTAAAGTTTTACCTATAGTAATTAAAACTTAAATCTGGTTTACTTACACTGGTAAACTTTGGAAGGTAAATAGTAAAATATATAGAAGTGTAAAATCTATGGCACTTTCAGTAAGTTAAATGCTATATGGATAAAACATTTTCAAATCTGTTTGAATTGATTAAAAAGCTAAGCTGCTGAGGCTGGGGAGAAGGCTCAGTCAGTAAACTGCTTGCCACACAAGCTCAAGAACCCATTTGGATCCCAGTACCTACATAAAAACCAAGAGTTGTGAATACGGTGCTGTAGAGATGGAGACAGGAGGATCCCAGTGCTTCCTGGCCATCCAGTCTAGCTGAACTGATGAGCTGAAGATCAGTGAAAGACTCTGTCTCAGAATAAAATAAGGTGGAGAAGCAATTGTGGAAGATACCCTGCTTCAGTCTTTAGCCTCTACATACATGTACCCATATGAACTTACACATACATATGAAATTACATACACACAAGCATACAACCAACTCATACACACATGTATACACACACGTACACACACACATGTACACCGACACACACACACAAACCCACATACACACATGTACACAAATTACAAAATGCCACTGGCCAGAACTACCACCTAACTAATGAATACTTCTCTGTGCTAACCAGTTTTAAGACATCTACTTACAACCCTAACATATACAATTAGTTTTAGATTTATGAGTGTTTTGCCTTCATGTATGTATGTGCACCATGTGTATGTCTGGTACACACAGAAGTCAGAAGGCATCAAACCTCTGAAACTGGAGTTATTTGCAAATAGTTATGAACCACCATGTGGGGGCTGGGAATTGAACCCCAACCCTCTGAAAGAGCACATCTTCCAAGTCCTCAGATGCACACTCACCAAGCTCTATACGCAAGACGAAACACAAATCTTATAAATTTATCCACAAAGTCAGTGGACTTAGTTGAGCTAAAGATACTTTGTAAAATGCAAAAATGTTCTGTAGAAACATATTTTTTCTTCATGAGAACAAAGTACTTTCAAATGTAAGCCAGAAAAGTTTTAGTACAAACTATACTAGATAGCGAGAAAACAAAAAAAAAAAAATTAAAGTCTGGCTTTATCTGTAACTTCTCTTTAAAACTTTAAATTAATATGAACTTATTTAATATTATGTTTACTTAACAATATTTAAACATAATTTATCTTTTTGTTTTGTAACAGGGTCTTACTATGCAGCCTAGACTAGCCTTAAATGCATAATCCTGCTTTCTCCACCACTTCCAACAGAATCTGCTTTAAATAATGAGACACATTTTGCAATTAAGAGATAAACTATATGCATATTGTTTCTTAATATCTACATATTAAAAACTAAGCAAACTATAGTGACAGTTTATCTTTGAAAGTTGTACTGGCGAATTTTAGGATATCATTTTTTTCTTACTGCTGCGTAGTATTCCATTGTGTAGATGTACCATCCTAAAATTCACAAGCAAATGGAGGGATTTGGAGAATATCCTCCTGAGCGAAGTCTCACAAACTCAGAGAGATAAGCAGGGGATGTACTCACTCACTAGTGGTCTCTAAATAAACAAACAAGAAAAAAAGCCAAACATGCCCAAGAGGCAAACCACAACCACCAAACAGCTTGGGATCAGAAACACCCTGGACTGACTCTTCAAACCCCAGTCCAATTATAGGAACACTTGACTCACTCTTGAGGGAGGGGGGAAAGAACTGGATTTGGCCAGAAGTGGAGACTGATCTAAGCATTATTGGGTCAGTGGGACCATAGGACTGTCTGCTCCCTGCCCAGGGAGGGGATGGGGAGTTTCAGAGAAGAAAAATGACCAGATGTGTTGGGAGGGGGAAGAG
>PVIH01029013.1:0-14320 GCA_004025045.1 Sigmodon hispidus | reverse complement strand
TTGACAAAGAGGCCCAAAACATTCAATGGAAAAAAGATAGTATATTTAACAAATGGTGTTGGCATAACTGGAAGGAAGTGTGTAGAAAAATGCAAATAGATCCGAGCCTGTCACCCTGCACAAAACTCAAATCCAAGTGGATCAAAGACCTCAACTTAACCCCAACCACTTTGAACTTGATAGAAAAGAAAGTGGAAAACACACTTCTACAAATTGGCACAGGCCACCACTTCTTAAATATAACATCAGTGGCACAGGCACTAAAACCAACAATCAATAAGTGGGATCTCCTGAAGCTGGGAAGCTTCTGCAAAGCCGAGGACACTGTCACTAGGACAAAACACCAGCCTACAGAATGGGAAAAGATTTTCACCAACCCTACAAGTGATAGAGGACTGATCTCTAAGATATATAAAGAGCTTAAGAATTTAGATCTCAAAACCTTGAATAACCCTATCAAAAAATGGGGTTTAGATCTAAAAAGGGAATTCTCAGCAGAGGAACTACGAATGGCTGAAAGGCACCTGAAAAAGTGCTCTTCATCTTTAGCCATCAGAGAAATGCAAATCAAAACAACTTTGAGATACCACCTAACACCTGTTAGATTGGCTAAGATAAAAGGCACAGATGACAGCCTATGCTGGAGAGGATGCAGAGCAAGAGGAACACTCCTCCATTGCTGGTCTGATTGTAAGCTTGTTCAGCCACTTTGGAATACAATATGGAGGTTTCTCAGAAAATTGAGAATCAATCTCCTCAAGGACCCAGCAATACCACTTCTGGGTGTATACCCTAAATAGGCACAGTTATACTCCAAAGGCATTAGCTCAACTATGTACATAGCAGCATTATTTGTAATAGGAAGAACCTGGAAACAACCTAGATGTCCTTCAAATGAAGAATGGATTAACAAACTGTGGTACATCTACACAATGGAATACTACTCAGAAGTAAGAAAAAATGATATCCTAAAATTCACAGGCAATTGGATGAATTTGGAGAATAACCTCCTGAGCGAAGTATCACAAACTCAGAGAGATAAGCAGGGGATGTACTCACTCACTAGTTGCCTCTAAACAAACAAACAAGAAAAAAAGCCAAACATGCCCAAGAGGCAAACCACAACCACCGAACAGCTTGGGATCAGAAACACCCTGGACTGACCCTTCAAACCCCAGTCCAACTATAGAAACACCTGACTCACTCTTGAGGGAGGAGGGACAGAACTGGATTTCGCCAGGAGTGGAGACTGATCCAAGCATTATTGGATCAGTGGGACCATAGGACTGTCTGCTCCCTGCCAAGGGAGGGCATGGGGAGTTGCAGAGAAGAAAAATGACCAGATGTGGTGGGAGGGGGAAGAGACCTTGAATAAGGATATACAGAGATGGAAAAAAAAATTCAGAGGGAAAGCTGAACACAAAGAAAATATATTTGTAGCAATCTTATTTGTATTTCCACCCTTGATAAGCCATGCTTATGATTCTTATCCTCTGTATAGTTATTGTTAACTCTTCTGCATTTTAAATTTTTTTTACTGTTTTTTTTGATAAATACAAAATAAAGATGGAAAAAAAAAACAGCTGCAAATAGCATTAAATACCTTGGAGTAAATATAACCAAAGAAGTAACAGATCTATTGGACAAAAACTTTAAATCACTGAAGAAACTGGAGAGGATATCAGAAAATGGAAAGATCTACCATGTTCCTCAATAGGTAGGATCAACATAACTAATTCTTAAAGAGAATCCTTCTATAATCAGGCAAAAACACTTTAAACTTTCGGAAAACAAAATGAAGCCTTATATCTTGAAGTAATTTCAAACTTGGCCATGGTAATTTGTTGTATATTTATTGCTTTTATAAATATAATAAATATGTGAGACCATGTGTGGAAATTATTACTAGGTAGTTTATGACAGAGATGAACGCTAGGTTTGAAGAAATGTAAAGTGATTATATGCTATAAATCTATGCAAGTATTCTAGGATGTTAGAGCACAAGTCTTTGTAACCATTTAATATCGTTTTGATATTTTATTAATTTTTTTGGTTTATAATCGTCTGCAATAACTAAGTAACCTATTGTACAAAAACATTAAGTACACAAAGAAAACACTAGAAATAATTTTCTTTTTTATATTTCTATTCTTTTTTGGTAATTAGCACAATTACGAGCACAAGAAATTATTGAACTTGGTTTTATTTGCATACTTACTTTGGCTTATCATATAATACCAATCACAATTTTAGCTTCATTTTTTCAACAGTTAGAAATTAACTATTTATTATTTGTCTAGTAAACTGCTCAATGGTGAAAGTTAGTTATATAATTATTTTAACATATACTCGTACTTTTCATCAGAAGATTCTAAAACAAATGTAATAAAAATGTTGTTTAAGTACTTAGCTATAAAATGAAATTATGAAGAAAGGTCAAAAATTTCATTTGATAAAATAAGTAAGACTTAATTATTCTCATTGCAACATTCATTTCTAGTTCCTAATTGCATATTACCAACACAAAAGTCCTGAAGGAATAAAGGCTTACTTGAATTAATTATATTGGGTGCTCAAAAACTATGCAAGCCAGGCAACACATATTATTGAAGAAACACTTTAGAAGTAAGATTAAGAGAATTGTTTAAAGAGCTTTTAATTCAAGAAAAGCAATTACACCAATATGCACAACAACATTTGCTATTTTTCTACATAAGCTAATAGAATTGAAACAAGTGAAGGGGAGAGAAATGGATTCCTTCAGCGATTCAATCAGTGGAAGATCTTATTGGTACTGCTGTTGCAGGGATCATTGCTTGTCTGTTTTGCATCTTGAAACTTTTAACTCAAATTTCAGAGAGCAATAGGAATTGAGTGACTTTTTCAACTTTTTAAATGTGTATTAATGCTTTATAACATTAGAGGACAGGTTTCTATGCACAAGAAGCATGTTGGTTGTACACAGGCTGCCATTTTTGCATTTGGTATTATGTGCTGAGAATGTTAGTACATGGACATTTTCAGTCAGACAGGAGTCTTACCCAACAGAACAAAGAAGCTTCATTGCAGAGATAGACAATAAAAGATGTTATAAAGATTCATGAAGATCCAAACGTTCAAATTTTAGAAACAGTCTCTAACTGAAATCAAATCTTATCTACACATTTTCTACATTATCTGAAGCATACAAAAAGAGTAACAGTAGATGTCTGCTCTTTTAATCTGTAAATGAGTCTTGAAGAAGAAGACAAAATGGGTTAAACATTATAGAGTATCTGGTCTAAGAGGGAGAGGAAAAATATTTGTGTATAAACCCTCCTAATCAAGGAACTGGCTCTGATTGGTAACTATGCACAAATGAAAACATAGTCTTTCACTGGTATGCAAAACACTTTTAAGCCTAAGGCCCATTCCCAACAGTAAATAACCAACGCAAAATGAACTCAGTGGTATTTTTGGAATTTTTTTTTTGTTTTGTCTCATAATTCTTTGAACATATGCTTTCTCTACATCTTTTTCTTTCATACCCTACAAGTGTTTTTCTGTACATATTATGGTGTCTAGTTTTGTGTTTATGTGGAATTTCTGTGTTTGCCAATGTATGCATTTCTGCATCTATTCCGTGTGTGTTTGTGTGTGTGTGTGTGTGTGTGTGTGTGTGTGTGTGTGCACATGTGTACTTTTTTGGCTCTTTTTTCTGTTCATTTATTTGTTTTGTCCATTCAGGTTTGTTTGTTTATTTGTTCTTAATCTTGTTTTAATAGACTTATTTTGTATTTTAGATTCTTTCTTTGCTACCTAACAAGATAGAGCAAGATAAGATAGATTAGGATGGCTGGAAAGATCTGGTAGGAATCAGGGGCACAAGGGACTTTAAAAGAATAATGTATGAAGAAAATATGTTTTCATCAAAATTGACATTTTTAAAAAGTATAAATTTTAATGGTTTATAAATAGTTTTTCCTTTGTTTCTGTTATTTTGCAGAGCTTTCAAAGAGTGATTATGAGCAAGAAAATTTCCACATAATGTTTGATTGTCAAACTCTTCTTTTCCTCCTAAATGAGATCAGCTGAGAGATGACAAGTTAGAAGAAGTTGCATTTGTGTTTTTAATATAAGCAACTCCTAAAGGTCTAGAGAATGAGGAAACATACATTCCCCATGATAGATTAATTGATACATTTGAATCTAGATGGATAGTAAAAGAAGAGAAAGAAGCGCTATATGTGTCCACTTCTGCACCAAAATAGAGAAGGAGCCAAGAGTCAGCAGTGTATTACACAATGTCTGATCAGATATTCAACAGTAAAAATTTGGCTCTGTTTCCACCAGAAACCAGAAACTTTAATTGGTGGAACATGGCAAAATTGTGGATTCTAGCATACTAGGGAATAATTTACTACCAGAGTAGAATACAAGTAACTGGAAAATGGTACCCAGGAAGATGGCTCAAGGAGGAAAGCATATTTATGAACACACTTTCAATCATTCATATCTACCATATGCAAAAAGAAGCAGAGATAGAATGAAAGAAGAGTACAAAGAAAAGAAAACTACAATAGACCTGCAAATAAAACCTTACAGATAGAGTAAATGATTAAATTCTCATACCAGTTTTGAAAGCATTGGAGGAGTCAACAGAAAAGAAAAACTACATCATCTGTAAAGTAAAAGCACTGATGTGAGACTGAGTCTTCTCAGAATCACAGAAACTATCTATCTCTATCTTTGATCCCCAGCCAATACCTCAGCAGAGTTAATATTCTTTAAATAACCATTGTTAGAAGGTAGAAAAGAAAAAAAACGGAGCTTGTATAAATGAACTCTATAAAACACGGAACAAAAAGATATATCAAAATAATAATAAGAAAGCTTATGCAGCTTAAATAGCTTCTAACTTAGATATAAGCAGTTCTCTAAATGTGAAGGCTGAAGCAAACAAAGAGCAAGCACTCAGTCAAAGGAATCACAAATCACAATTCAGTACATCTGCTAACTTGATAAATATAATTACCCACATGAAACTCTTACAGTAGGGAAAGGGAGACAATGTGCAAGTATAAAACCTAACCTGCTTATCTCATAAACAACAGCTCTCAGCTCTATTAAAAACATCATTCCTTACACATACTCAAGGCTTAGTGAACTTTGATAATAGAAGTGACATATATGATATACATTAAAATACAAGAAGAAAAAAGTATTTGGAGAATTCCATCTTTGTAGTCTGCAAAGGAAATTCAGGTAATATATATATATATATATATGCATACATACATATTTAAGAGAAAAAATGCTTTACTTTATACATGATGAAATTGGTATGGAGAACATATGAATGATGGATTTCAAAAGAGATGGGCTTAAAGATAGAATTTTAAATGACGAACAACTGATATGTGGAACTATAAATTCTGAAAAGTCTTATGATTTGTGATACTGTCATCCTACTTCATTTTATTTTCAATTTGTCAATCAGTCTGCAACATTTTATTCAGATAAAACCTCAAAAGACTGCCTATATTTTCACAGTCCTTTTATATTATAGATATATTGCACATATCTTATTTTGAATATATTCTATTAATATAAATTGATATAGATTTGTGATATGTAGACCATCATTCTTTCATTGCTAATTTTTAGAAGAATGTTGAGTTTTTCTAATTTTTATTTTTATTTTTATACCTTTGGAGACCCTCACAGAACATAATTATGAAGATTTTACATTTTCCTAAAGCAGCCATCAGTGAAGACTGCTTCAATCATTTCAACTTTAGTTAAAACTAAGAAACAAAGTTCCATGTTGTGCTGAGAAATATGTATATTCCTTTGAGTTTGGTGGGAGCATCGGTAAATATCTATTAAATCCATTTGCATCATAATCTCTGTTAAACTCCTTATTTCTCTGTTGAGTCTCTGTCTGGTGGACCTATCCAAGAGTGAAAGTGGGCATTTAAGTCTCATAATATTAGGGTGTGAGTATTAATGTGGGATTTGATTTCAGTAGTATTTCTTTTACACAGATGTGTGCCCTTACATTCAGGGCATAAATATTCAGGATTAAAAATCTCATCTTGATCAACTTTTCCTGAGATGAATAAGTAATGTCCCTCCTGGTATCCTTTAATTGACTTTACTTTGATGTCTACTTTGTTAGATATTAGGGTGAAACAACAGTTTGTTTCTTAGAGCCATTTGATTAGAAAATCATTTCCCAACGATTTACTCTGAGCCTGTGTCTGTCTTTAAGGTTGAGGTATATTTCTTGTATGCAGCAGAAGGATGGCTTTTGGTTTTGTATCCATCATGTGAGTGTGTGTCCTTTTATAGGTAAATTGAGCTCACTGATATTAAGGGATATTAGTGACCACAGACTGATATTTCCTGTTATTTTTGGTGGTAACTTGTATGAAAATATTCTTTTATATCATATCAGACCACCAGAGTCTAATGTTAGAGTTCAATGACATCAAAAATCACAGAAAGCCTACCAAATCATTGAAACTATACATAGCTCAACTAAACCACATTAGGTAAAAGAAAAGAATAAGGAAGAAATTAAAGTCTCCCTAGAATTTAATGAAAATTAATCCACAATACACCCAAACTTACAGAACACAATGAAAGCAGTCTTAAGAGAAAAATTCAAATCACTACATGCCTATATGAAAAACCTAGAGAAATTCCAGAACGAATAGCATTGCTGAAAACCTTAGAACAATTAGAAGCAAACTTATCTGGAAGGAGTAGATGACAAGAAATAATTGAACTTAAAGCTGAAACAAAAAGAAAAATACAAAAAACAGTGAATCAAAGAGTTGGTTCTCTGAGAAAGTCAACAAGATAGATAAACTCTTCTCCAAACTAACCAAAAAGCACAGAGAGAATATCCAAATCAACGAATCCAGAAATGAAAAGGTGGACATAAAAAACAGTCCTCCTAGGAAATCCAGTAAGTTATCATGTCATACTTTGAAAATCTATACTCCAAAAAATGGAAAATCTAGAAGAAATGGACAGCTTTTGGACAGTTACCATTTACCAAAATTAAAAGAAGATCAGATTAAATGCCTAAAAAGAACTATAACCCTAAAGGAAATTGAAGCAGTCAGTAAAAGCCTCCCAAGTTAAAAAAAAAAATGGTTTCAGTGTAGAATTCTACCAGACATTCAAAGAAAAACTACTACCAATACTCCTCAAACTGTTTCACACTATAGAAACTGAAAGAATATTGCCAAACTCTTTTATGAGGCCACAATTACCCTAATACCAAAGCTACTAAAAGACACAACAAAGAAAGAGATTTACAGACCAATTTTTCCTCATGAATACTGATGTAAAAATATTCAACAAAATTTCTGCCAAACCATTTACAACAACATATAAAAAATATCATCCACCTTGATAAAGCAGGCTTCATTCAAGAAGTGCAGGTATGGTTCAACATATGAAAAAACGTAAATGTCATCCATCATATAAGCAAACTTACGAAACAAAAAAACCACATGATCATATCCTTAGATGCTGAAGAAACATTTGACAAAATCCAACACTCTTTATGATAAAAATCCTGAGATATCAGGAATACAGGAAACATATCTAAATATAATAAAGGCTATTTACAAGAAGCCATGGACACGATCAAATGAAATGGAGAAACACTCAAAGAAATCCCCCTAAAGTCAGGATCTTAACAAGGCTGTTCTTTCTCCCCTTATCCATTAAATATAGTGCTAGAAGTTTTAGTTAAAGCAATAATGGACCAAAGAAGATTAAGGGGATGCAAATTGGAAAAGAAGAAGTGAAAATATCTATATTTGTAGATGTTAAGATTGAATACATAAGTGATCCACAGAATTTTGTCGGGGAAATTCTACAGGAGATAAACATCTTCAGCACTGTAGCAGGATACAACGTTAACTCAAAAAAAAATAAGTAGTCCTCCTATATACTAAAGAAAAATGAGCTGAAAATGAAATAAGTGACACATCACCCTTTTTAATAGCTGAAAATAGCATTAAATTACTTGGAGCAACTATAAGCAAAGAAGACCTATTTGACAAAAACTGTTAATCACTGAAGAAAGAAATGAAAGAGGATATCAGAAAATGAAAAGATCTCTCATGTTCCTACATAGATAGGATCAACATAGTAAAAATGGGAATCTTACCAAAAGCAATCTACAGATATAATGCAATTCCAATCAAAATGCCAACACAATTTTTGACAGACCTTGAAAGAACAATACTCAATCACATTTGAAATAACAAGAAAGCTAGAATTGCCAAAACGATTTTGCTCAACAAAAGAAATGCATGAGGCAACACCATCCCCAACTTCAATTGGTACTATAGAGCTACAGTAATAAAAACAGCCTGATATTGGCATTGAAAATGGACTTGTGCAACAGTGGAATAGAACTGAGGATCCAGACATTAACCCAAAAACCTATGAACACCTGATCTTTGAAATAGTGGCCCAAAATATTCAATGGAAAATGGTAGTATTTTTAACAAATGGTGTTGGCACATCTGTATGGGAGTGTGTAGAAAAATAAAAAAATGTCCAAACCTATCACCGTGAACAAAACTCAAATGCAACTCGATCAAAGATCTCAACATTAATCTAGCCACACTGAACTTGATAGAAAATAAAGTGGAAAATATCCTCCAATGCATTGGCACAGGTGACCACTTCCTAAATATTATACCGTAGCACAGTCATTAAGAACAACAATCAATAACTGGGACTTCCTCAAACTGACAAGCTTCTGTATAGCCAAGGACAAAGTCAACAAAAACAAAATGACAACCTACAGAATGGGAAAAGATTTTCATCACCCTACAAGTGACAGATCTCTAAAATGTATATAAAAAATTATAACCTAAATCCTAGAATAACCCAATCAAAAATTGGTGTTGAGAACTAAAAAGGGAATTCTCAGCAGACGACTTACAAATGGCTGAAAAGCACTTGAAAAAATGTCCAACATCTTCAGCCATTAGAGAAATGCAAATAAAAACATTTTGAGAAACTACCTTACACGTATCATATTGGCTAAGATAAAAGACACAGATGACAGCCTGTGCTGGAGAGATTGCGGTGCAATGGGAACACTCCTCCATTGTTGTTGGGAGTGTAAGCTTGTTCAGCCACTCTGGAATGCTCTATGGTGGTTTCTCAGAAAACTGGGAATCTCCCCCAAGGATCCAGCAATGCCACTACTGAGCATAGACCCTAAAGATGCATAGTCCCAATCCAAAGGCATTAGCTCAACTATATTCACAGAAGCATTATTCTTAATAGCAAGAACCGGGAAACAACCTAGATGCCCATCAATTGAAGAATGGATTAACCTGCTGTGGTACATCTACACAATGCAGTACTAGTCAGGAGTAAGAAAAAATCATATCCTAAAATTTGCAAGCAAATGAATGGATTTGGAGAATATCCTCCTGAGTGAGGTATCACAAACCCAGAATGATGATCAGGGGATGTGCTCACTCATTAGTGAACTTTAAACAAAAAGCTAAGCATGTCCAAGCTGCAAACCAAAACCACAACCAGTGAAGAGCTTGGGATCTGAAACATCTTGGACTAGCACCTTGGAGCCCATTCCCTCCAGAGAAACACCTGACCCAGTCTTTATGTTGGGGTGAGAAAAGTGGATCTGCCTGGAGTGGATGTTGAACTAAGCCACCTTTGGACCTTGGAACCTCCTGCCCTTGCTGGGGAGGAGATAAAGAGATGTGAAGAAGAGAGGGAGACTGGGAAGGGTGGTAGGGCAGAGGGAGTATGAACAAGCGGATACTTGGATATAAAATAACACTTTATTCATAAAAAATAAATAAAATAGTGTTTTACAAAAACTAAGAAACAAAATTCGCCATAGTAGGGCAAAACAAGAATAAAATTCTAGAGTTATGATATCTTGAATTGTGATCCCAAAATTGTTCCTAATGTGATATATGGAATGGAAATTTGTTGTGAAAATTGAACGTATTTCTTTCATAACACTGACAGATAGGACAAGACATGATATTAGGATGAGGAAATCAGACTTGCCTGGAGTGGATGCTGAACTAATCCACCTTGGGATATTGGAATCTCTTTCCCTTGTTTTGGAGCAGATAAGGAGATGGGAAGAAAAGAGAGACTGGGAGGGGCAGGAGGGGGAAGAGATTATGAACAAAGGGATACATGGATTAAAAAAGAGACTTTATTAAAAAAATTTTTATAAGTATGAATAATAAAAACATTTGTATGTATGTAAGTGAAGGTATTCATATTAGTTAAATGAAGCCTGTTTCAGTAAGAAATATACTTTCATTCATTTGCTATTCTTAGATTTTATATGATTCATGAATATATATATGAATATGCAACATGAATGCTGAAGTGGCTCTGTCTAAGGAAATAATACAACTGAAAGGATGTTGTAGACTGAAAAAGGAAAGTGTAGAAGGATATAAGGATTTTTTCATAAAATACATGCTTGCATGAAAATATTGTTTTATAAGAGTACTATTTGCAATAAATGTTCATAATATATTGATTATGACTGAAACTATAACAATGAGTTTGGGGAAAAATGGCTCAAAAGCTGCATCAGAGTAAGATTTCTAAGTTTATTTTGATGGGGAAAACAAAAACAGTAGCTTCTTGTTAGCCTCTATTATTCATTGTTTTTTAAAAGATTATTCATTCAATTTTTATCTGTTTGTACATATGCTATGTCAATGTGCCTGAATGTGTACCACATATGATATGGAGTTCACAGAGGCCAGGTCACTTGAGCTAAAGTTACAAATATATGTGAACAAATTGCTAAGTGGATCTGAGAAACAGATAGCTTGGGAAGAACAGCCAGTTCTCTTAACTACTGAGGCATTCCTCCAGTTAAAGACTTTTTTTTTTTTTTTAACTAACAGAATGAAAAATCTAGTGGATAGGGAAAATCAAAGCCCTGCAAATTCTCCACCTTTAGGATATGAGTCTTACAGATTTTTCCTCTTGGTTGTGAAGAAAGAAGCTTCTTTGAAAGACCACCACTGCCTAGTTCATATGGCAAATTCAATTATACAGTTAACGTAGCCAAAATAACTATTCCTATAAACACTTCCACTAAAATGAGTTCTGTTGTATGCAAATATTTTCTTCTTCTTTTGTAATTTTTGTGTATATCTCTGTGGTTGAAATGTATATGACATTTAACATTTTAAAATTTTATATTGTATTATGAATATATATATATATGCCTCATCAATTTCAAGGTCATATAAAACTGATTTTTTTCCACTATGACATTACCCCTATTAGTAAATGGGTTTGAGGAGCTTTAGATTTTTATCTTTTATGTTTCATGTACTTTAGAGAAAAGAGGTTTTATTACTGTATGGGTGGGTTTTTTTTGTTTTTTGTTTTTTGTTTTTTTTAGCTATCCTGAATGTTTTGCTTTGTTATGTAAAATTTGGTAATGATTTCCAAAAGCTGATAGAAAAAGAAAATGCTATATATCCTATCTCCAAATAATATTTTGTGCAGTTAAAATTTCTAGTTTCTTTAATTATTTAAGAATTTGAATATTAGATAGAACAATATTACTGAATCCAAACTTAGTTTTTAAAAAAATATCAGCTAAAATTATATAAAACTAAAGTGACATTTCAAAACATTGTTATATTTTTCATTATAGAATTAGTGTTGTTGTTTGAAGTGAAAGACCCAAGCATGCTTGGCAAACATAATAAAACTTTGTTAATTTTCTATTTACTTAGCTTATTCAAATTTTAGTATTCCCCTAAATAGTCCATATTGGTTTAGAACATGTATTGCCTCTGCCTACAATTCTGTCATACTGGGAATACAGACATACATCCGCACACTTGAATCTTTCTGTATTTTTTATAATACAGGACAGCTGCTACCAAATTCCAGTTTTGTTGTCTGCTTGATTTAATTTTACTTGAGAATATATTAATTTTGAGGAATACTTTTCTGTCTACAGATATAGTTAAATGCTTCTGAATATGAGATGTTCTCTCTGAACTATAAGGCTGAATATAATTTCTGTAATCACTATATAAGCAGGAGAAATCATTTTGGCTGCATATATGAGGCAGATCTATTGAGCTCGAATGCATAAGGTGTTATGCTTTAGGAAAATAAGAACCAGTAAGGCATTACAATATCTGAAATACATACTTAGTGTATACACTGAAGAAATTAGGTTCTTAGATGCAGTTGAAATGTGTTAAACAAAGATCCCTGGGTTTTTGGAGCAATCTGAAAAGAAAGTGATGAAGGCCTCAGGGTATTTAAATGATGTACTAGAAAGACTGTTGCCCGATAACCATGTGCAGTTGAAGAGTTGCTTTCGTAAGGACAGATAATATAGAATATTACTGAGTTGTTCTCAGATATTTACAATTGAAACCTTATTTATGGTTAAAATCTTTATGGCTCTCCAGATATAATTATGAAAATTATAACTTCCAAAGAGATAATATCATAGGTAGAATTTGTAGTGATTCTTTCATGTGGGTAATAATAGCCTGAAAGTGAATTATGTCATTTATTGAGAGAAAAAGCTAGCCATTCCTACTATGTGAGGAGACAGAATAAAAGAAAACAAAGAAAGAAAAAGAAAAAAGATTAATGTGTAAGAATTTCTATCAGTATTTGAATATTTTTAAGCCTCTAAAGCTTTAAAGCACACAGCTGGATAGCTGCTTTTAAATACTTCACAGAGTGAAGAAAGTTTTGGAATCTGGTTTAAGCTAGTTTTAAAGTTAACAATGTGACCTAATATATGTCTTCACTAGTACAGTTAAAAACAATCACCTGTTCTTTACTGGCATCATTGCCATAGTTCTCAGAAAGGCTGTTTAATAATCTCTGAATATTTATTCTACATGTTTAACTCTTCTGTCTTATTGAGGATAATATACAAAATTTATTTGGGGTGGCTTTTTGTGACAGTTTTTTAATTTATAGTTTGTAATTTTCCTAATATTTTTATTTCTTGGTTTTTGCTGTTTACTGGTAACTAGGTAAAGCTGTGTTAATTACCATCTATTCTAAACAAAAAACACAATAAGTTAAGAAAATAAATATGAATTGGGGTAGAGTAGGAGAAAGAAGTGTATATCTTCTCTAAGAAATGAATATAGCCAAAGCTGTCAGACCATGACTGAAAGGCATTTCCAAAGGTAGTGCATTAGCTTGTTGCGTTACTCATGTTTTCCTAATGTATCTATTCTATATTGTTTCAATGTTTGTGCTGTCCTTCTCATTCAATAGTGAAAATAAAGCATTCTTTATTCAATTACAAATGACTCATATGTAGGACTGGATTTTAGATGACATTGACTAAAGTAAACATGAGCATGAAACAAATTTAAAAAGAGATATAGACATTGTCTTAACATGTGATCTTCATTATTTTGCAAGTGAAATAGGCTAGTTAAAATGAAAGATGAGTTTATAAATCACTCAGAAAGTGCAAGAGTGAAATTACATCTTAATGTGTCTAATTTGTTGGTAGCTTTAGAACAAAGGGAAAGTATAATTGCAGTTATTTTACAAATAGCTGAAGGGAAAGTATGACCCATTTTAAAAAATAAATTAGTGAAAATAAAACAAAAACACAGCATGATGCTTATCTTCTGAGCTCTAATAATTTTTTCAACTATAATGAAATCCTTGACCTCACTTGCAAATGTCTTGATTTCTCTTTGTACTTTAGTAAGAAAGGAAACTAAGAACTTTGTACTACATAAAGCTGATAAAACAAAAAAAAATAATAATAAGCACTGATAAGATTATAAATTTGTGTTGTAGAGGGAATGGATTGATATTTAATTCTTATCAGTTTCCTTCATACTATCATGATTAAGAAATAATTTATAAACTTTGTTTGGGGGAATTGTTGGTTGTTTCAAGAATTAGTCTAAATATGTAATTCAAGCTAGCCTTAATTTCAATATGCACAGCCTGCTATACTGGAGTTCAAGACAATCCCTCTCTGACACTCTCGTGTCTGAGAAGTTGTATGCATAGTACAACATTTCTGATTTCTTTTGTTTTATATTAAAAGTTTAATTAAAAATATTTTGACTCACACTGCTTCCGGTTCCGCCACCGGGACCTGTGCTCTCTGCGGCGTCCCAGCGCACTCTGGAGCAGGGGCAGCTGAACTCTGCACCTGGCCACACCCGCAGCTCCTGCTGCTCAGGGAATCTACTAGGAGCCCTACTGCGACCCTGAACTGAGTGAACTGAGCAAACTAACTGCAGGGGTCTCTGAGGGGCGGATT
>PVIH01029012.1:0-14322 GCA_004025045.1 Sigmodon hispidus | reverse complement strand
GAAAAAAAAAAAAAAAAAAAAAAAAAAAAAAAAAAAAAAAAAAAAAAAAAAAAAAAAAAAAGAGTAGCCTGTCTATATATAAATGACAAATGGGTTAAGAAAGAAATCAGGGAAACAACACCCTTAATAATAGCTACAAACAATATAAAAATCTCTTGAGGGTGACTTTAGACAAGAAGACTCATTTGATAATAACTCCAAATACTTAAAGAACAAAATTGAATGAGCCATCAGGAGTTAGAAATATTTCCCATGCTCATGGATTGATAAAATTAACATTAAAAATAACAATCTTACCAAAAGCAATCTACAGATTCAACTCAATTCCCATCAAAATTCCAACACAATTCTTAGCAGAACTTGAAAGAACAATACACTCAGCGTCATGTGGAAAATCAAAAAACTTTAGAATAGCTAAAACCATCTCAAGCCATGAAAGAACTTCCAGAGGTACCACCATTCCTGATTCCAAGGTGTACTACAGATCTATAGTAATAAAAACAGTATTGTATTGTCATAAAAACAGAAAGGTTTGTTAATTAAATTGAAGACCTTCCTTGCTATAAATCCACACACCTATAAACACCCAATTGCTTTTATAAAGAAGCCAGAAATATCAATGGAAAAAAAAAAGCATCTTCAACAACCAGGTATCTGCATGTAGAAGAATACAAATAGATCTATATCTATCATTCTGCACTTCAAGTCCAACTGGATCAAATACCTCAAAATATAACCAGATACACTGAAGCTGATAGAAGAGAAAGTGCAGACATCCTTAAACAAATTGGCACAGGAGACAATTTCTTGAACAGAACACCTATAGCACAGGGCATAAGATCAAAAATAAATGGGACTAAATGAAGCTTAAAAACTTCTTCTGTAAGGCAAAGGACACTATCAAGTGTACAAAATGTCAGCTTAAAAAATGGGAAAAATATCGACACCAACTCCAAATCTGACATATACTTACGTCTAATATCCAAAATAAATAAAGAAATTAATAAAGTAGATGTCAAAAGAAATAATTCAATTAAATTTCTAATGTCTAAAACAGAAAATTCTCAACAAAATAATACTATCATATCAAATATACTACCATATCATCATATCAAATATACTATCATATCAAATAGCTAAGAAATACTAACAAAAAATTCAGTGTCCTGAATCATTAGGAAAATGCAAATCAAAAAAACTTTGAGATTCCATCTTATACCTGTGAAAAAAGTTAAGAACAAAAACACAAGTGACAGAAAGGGAAACATTTCTTTATTGCTGGTGGGAGTGCAAACTTGTATAGCTGCTTTGGAAATCAATATAGTGCTTTCTTAGAAAATTCTAGTGCATGATATTTTTTATATGTTGTTGTATATGGTTTGCCAGAATTTTGTTGAGAATTTTAGCATCGATATTCATGAGGGAAATTGGTCTGTAATTCTCCTTCTTTGCTTCATCTTTGAGTGGCTTGGGTATTATGGTAATTATGGCCTCATAAAAGGAATTTGGCAATATTCCTTCAGTTTCTCCTGGATGAAATAGTTTAAGAAGTACTGGTAGTAATTCTTCTTTGAATGTCTGGTAGAATTCTGCACTGAAACTATCTGGACCTGGCCTTTTTTCACTTGGGAGGCTTTTAATGACCGCTTCAATATCCTTTAGGGTTATGGGACTGTTTAGGTAATTAATCTGGTCTTAAATTTAATTTTGGTAAATGGTACCTATCCAAAAAACTGTCCATTTCTTCTAGGTTTTCCACTTTTGTAGAATATAGATTTACAAAGTATGATCTGATAATTCTTTGGATTTCCTGGAGGTCCGTTGTTATGTCCCCTTTTTTATTTCTGGTTTTGTTGAATTGGATACTCTCTTTCTGCTTTTTGGTTAGTTTGAATAAGAGTTTATGTATCTTGTTGACTTTCTCAAAGAACAAACTCTTTGATTCATTGATTCTTTGTAATATTCTTTTTGTTTCAATTGTATTGATTTCAGCTCTAAGTTTGATTATTTCCTGCCATCTACTCCTTCTAGGTGGGTTTGCTTCTAATTGTTCTAAGGCTTTCAGCTGTACTGATAGTTCTCTAGTATGGGGTTTCTCTAGGCTTTTCATATAGGCATCTAGTGCTATGAATTTTCCTATCAAAATTGCCTTGATTGTGTCCCACAAGTTTGGGTATGTTGTGGATTCATTCTCATTAAATTTTAGGATGATCAAGTAGGCTTCATCCCAGAAATTCAGGGATGGTTCAACATACAAAAAACTGTAAACGTCATCCATCATATAAACAAACTAAAGGAAAAAAGCCACATGATCATAGCCTTAGACACTGAAAAAGTCTTTGACAAAATCCAACACTCCTTTATGATAAAAGTCCTGGAGAGATCAGAAATACAGGAAAAACATCTAAATATAATAAAGGCGATTTACAAGAAGCTGTTAGTCAACAACAAGCTTAATGGAGAAAGACTCAAAGCAATCTCACTAAAATCAGGAACTAGACAATGATGTACTCTCTCCCCTTATCTATTCAATATAGTTCTCAAAGTTTTAGTTAAAGCAAGAAAAGAACAAAAGGAGATTAAGGAGATATAAATTGTAAACGAAGAAGTGAAACTATCTCTATTTGCAGATGATATGATTGCATACATAAGTGACCCACAAAATTCTAATAGGAAACTTCTAAAGCTGATAAATACCTTCAGCAATGTAGCAGAAGAAATCAGTAGCCCTCCAATACATTAAAGATAAAAGGGCTGAAAAAGAAATACGGGAAACATCACCCTTTATAATAGCTGCAAATAGCATTAAATACCTTGGAGAACTATTACCAAAGAAGTAACAGATCTATTTGATAAAAACTTTAAATCACAGAAGAAAGAAATTGAGGAGGATATTAGAAAAAGGAAAGATCTCCCATGTTCCTGGATAGGTAGGATCAACATAGTAAAAGTGGCAATTCTACCAAAAGCAATCAAGAGATTCTTTTTTTTTTTTTTTTCAATCTTCTTTTTTTATTTTTTATTTATTTTCTTTATTATTATTATTATAAACAAAGAAGTCACACTTTCTGTCCTGTATAACCTTATTCAAGGTCCTTTCCCCCTCCCAACACATCAGGTCATTCTCTCTTCTCCATAACTCCCCATCCCCCAACCCCCGGCAGGCAGCAGGTGGTTCCAAGGTTCCACTGTCCCAATATTGCTTAGTTCAGTCTCCACTCCTGGCAAATCCAGTTCTCTCCCCGCAACATCAAGACTGAGTCAGGTGTTCCTCTAGGGGGAGTGGGATCCAAGGAGTCAGTCCAAGATGTTTCTGATCCCAAGCTGTTCAGTGGTTGTGGTTTGCAGCTTGGACATGCTTTGCTTTTTTCTTGTTTGTTTGTTTGTTTGTTTGTTTAGAGTCCACTAATGAGTGAGTACAGCCCCTGCTTATCTTTCTGGGTTTATGATACCTCGATCAGGAGGATATTCTCCAAATCCATCCATTTGCCAGCAAATTTTAGAATATCATTTTTCCTTACTGCCGAGTAGTACTCCATTGTGTAGACAGACCACAGTTTGTTAATCCATTCTCCAGTTGAGGGACATTTAGGTTGTTTCCAGGTTCTTTTTTTTTCTGTATACTTTTTATTATTATCATCATTATTATTATTATGAGCAAAGAAGTCATGCTTTCTATCCCTGTATATCATTATTCAAGGTCCCTTCCCTCTCCCGCAACATCAGGTCATTTGTTTTTCTGCACAACTCCCCATCCCCTCCCTGGGCAGGCAACAGACAGTCCTATGGTCCCACTGACCCAATATTGCTTAGTTCAGTCTCCACTCCTGGCAGATCCAGTTTTGTCCCCCCTCCCTCAAGAATGAGTCAGGTGTTCCTTCAGGTGGAGTGGGATCCGAAGGGTCAGTCCAGGGTGTTTCTGATCCCAAGCTGTTCAGTGGTAGTGGTTTGCAGCTTGGGCATGCTTGGCTTTTTTCTTGTTCATTTGTTTAGAGACCACTAGTGAGTGAGTACATCCCCTGCTTATCTTTCTGAGTTTGTGATACCTCGCTCAGGAGAATATTCTCCAGGTCCATCTATTTGCCTGCAAATTTTAGGATATCATTTTTTCTTACTGCTGAGTAGTATTCCATTGTGTAGACAGACCACAGTTTGTTAATCCATTCTTCAGTTGAGGAACATCTAGGTTGTTTCCAGGTTTTGACTATTACAAATAATGCTGCTATGAACATAGTTGAGCTAATGCCTTTGGAGTATGACTGTGCATCATTAGGGTATACATCCAGAAGTGGTATTGCTGGGTCCTTGGGGAGATTGATTCTCAATTTCCTGAGAAACCCGCCATATTGCATTCCAAAGTGGCTGAACAAGCTTACAATCCCACCAACAATGGAGGAGTGCTCCGCATCCTCTCCAGCATAGGCTGTCCTCTGTGTCTTTTATCTTAGCCAATCTAACAGATGTCAGGTGGTATCTCAAAGTTGTTTTTATTTGCATTTCTCTGATGGCTAAAGATGAAGAGCACTTTTTCAGGTGCCTTTCAGCCATTCGTAATTCCTCTGCTGAGAATTCCCTTTTTAGATCTGAACCCCATTTTTTGATAGGGTTATTCAAGGTTTTGGGCTCTAGATTCTTGAGTTCTTTATATATCTTAGAGATCAGTCCTCTATCACTTGTAGGGTTGGTGAAAATCTTTTCCCATTCTGTAGGCTGGCGTTTTGTCCTATTGACAGTGTCCTTGGCTTTACAGAAGCTTCTCAGCTTCAGGAGGTCCCACTTATTGATTGTTGTTTGTAGTGTCTGTGCCACTGGAGTTTTATTTAGGAAGTGGTGGCCTGTGCCAATTTGTAGAAGTGTATTTCCCACTTTCTTTTCTATCAAGTTTAAAGTGGCTGGGTTTATGTTGAGGTCTTTGATCCACTTGGATGTGAGTTTTGTACAGGGTGACAGGCTTGGATCTCTTTGCATTTTTCTACACGCTACCATCCAGCTATGTCAACACCATTTGTTAAAGATACTATATTTTTCCACTGAGCATTTTGAGCCTCTTTGTCAATGATCATGTGTTCATAGGTTTTTAGCTGGGGTTTATGTTGGGATCTTCAGTTTGATTCAATTGATCTATAAGTCTGTTTTTATGCCAGTACCAGGCTGTTTTTATTACTGTAGCTCTAGAGTATAAATTGAAGTTGGGGATGGTGATGCCTCCTGAGGTTCTTTTGTTGAGAAAAATGGTTTTGGCAATTCTGGCCTTCCTATTATTCCAAACCCTAACCCTACACAGTGGAGTACTACTCAGCAGTAAGAAAAAATGATATCCTAAAATTTGCAGGCAAATGGATGCATTTGGAGAATATCCCCCTGAGTGAGGTCTCACAAACTGAGAAAGATAAACAGGGGATATACTCACTCATTGGTGGACTTTAAACAAAAAAGGCTAAGTATGTCCAAGCTGCAAACCACAACCACTGAACAGCTTGGGATCTGAAACACCTTGGACTGGCTGGCACCTTGGAGCCCATTTCTTCCAGAGAAACACCTGACTCAGTCTTGATGTTGGGGTGAGGAAAGCAGATTGCCTGGAGTGGATGTTGACCTAAGGCACCTTGGGACCTTGGGACCTCCTGCCCTTGCTGGGGAGGAGATAAACTGATGGAGAGAAAAGTGTGTGACTCGGAGGGGCAGGAGGGGAAAGGAGCCTGAACATGGGGATATATGGATTAAAAAAACAAAAAGGTTTTTTTCATAATAAAAAGGAAAATTCTGATTTGATCTACTTCAAGATCTAGCTATACTACATCTTAAAAACATACCCAAAGGAGGCCCCATTTTGTCACAAGAACACTTACTCAACTATGTTCTTAGCAGCTGTATTTATTATAGCCAGAAACTAGAAACAACCTAGGTGTCCTCAACCAAACAATCGATAAAGAAAATGTGGTATATTTGCACAATGGAGTATTACTCAACTTTAAAAAAAAAATGACATCATGAAATTTGCAGGTAGGTAGATAAAACTAGAAAAAGAAATCATCCTGAATGAGGTAAACCAGACACTCCAAAAAACAAACATGGTATTTATTTACTTATAAGTGAAAATTAGCTGTTAAGTAAAGAATAGTCACACTACAATCCATAGATCCAGAGATGTTTAAGTAATAAGGAGGGCTCGAGGTGTGGGCAATGTGTGGATCTTCCTGGTAAGAGGAAATAGAATAAATTTGGGGAGTTACTGGGGGCAGGTGGGGATGGGAGCAGGAGACATCAAGAAGGTATGAAGTAAGATGCAGAGAGAAGGGACTGGAAGAGATGGCTGTGATTGAAGGGCAATCTAGGGACACAATGTTGAAACCTATTGCAATAGAAACTCCCTGGGCTCTATGAGACAGACCCTAGTGAAGACTCCTAGTAATGGGAAATATAGAGACTGAAGCAGCAATCTTTTGTAGCCAGGAAAGGCTTCCAGCTGTGGTACTGGAACATCAAACCAGACAGAAAACCTTCCACATAAAATTCGTCTTGTCTATAAGATGTGTTGGGTCAATGGTTGTACAGTAATTGAAGGAGTAACCTAGCAATTACTGGTCCAAATTGAGATCCAAGCCACATAGGGAGCCCAAGGTTGATACTACCTAAATGGCCAGGAACCAGATTGGTAGCCCAGAGACCTAAAATAAAACCAAACCTTTCTGGCAAAAAAAAAATCAATAAAATAATTCCTAACAATATTTAGGATTGTAGCCATCAATCATCATCAGAGAGGCTTCATCCCCCAACTGATGGGAGCAGATACAGAGAGCCACAGCCAAACACTAGGCAGAGCTTGTGGAAACCTGTAGAAAGGGGAAAAATGATTGTAAGAGTCAGAAGGGCTGAGGATAACACAAAAACATGGTCCATAGAATCAACTAACCAGGACTCACGGGAGCTCACAAAGAGCGAACCAATAATCAGGGAGCCTATATGGGTCTGGGCTTGGTCCTTGACATGTTTATTATGCTTGTGTAGCTTGGTGTTCTTCTGGGACTCCTAATGGTGGGAATGGAAGTTGCCTCTAACTCTTCTGCCTGTTCTTAGGAACCTCCTTCGGAATTGTCTCCTCCAGCTTTGATATAAGAGTACATGTCTAATCTCATTGTATCTTGTTATGCCATTTTCATTTTATATTCCTGGGAGGCTTGCTCTTTTCTGAAGGTAAATGGAAGAGGAGCAGATCTCTGGGAGAGGGGAGGTGGAGGGGAACTTGAAGGAATGGAGAGAAGGGAAACTGTGATCATGATGTAATATATTTTAAAAAAATAAATAAAATAGTGTGTTTATGAGCAATTAGATTTGGGGGGTCATAGAAGGAGAGGTTGCTGAGGGGAACTGCTGGGGGGACATTTTTGGGCTGAGCAGATGCCTGGTGAAGGGGAATCTCCCAGGATCCTATGGGGTGGACCCAGATTAGACTGCTAACAATAGTGGATAAGTAGCCTTCTCCTGGGACCAGATTGGTGCCGGGTCCAATTGTCATCAGACAGATGTCATAAAGCAACTGATGGAGACAGATGCAGAGACCCACATCCAGATATTTGGCTGAGTTCTGGAATTCTGTAGAGGAGGAGGGGAAAGAAATATATGGGCCATATGGTCAAGAGACATTACAAGAAGGTTCACACAGTCAACTAACTTGGGTTCATAGGAGCTGGCAGAAACTGAACTGACAACCAGGGAGCCTTATGAGACTGACCTAGGCACTCTGAATCTATGTGACAGCTGTGTAGCTTGGTCCTCTTGTGGGACCCCTAACAGCAGGAACAAGAGCTGTCTCCCTCTTTTTTTACTGGCTTCTGGGACCCTACTCTCCTACTGATTGGCCTTGCCCAGACTCAGCCATGGGGAAATGCTTAGTCTTACTGCAACTTGATATGCCATGTTTTGTTGATACTCAAGGGAGGCCTGTCCTTTCCTAATATAGACAGAAGAGGAGTGGATTGGGAGGGGGGAGATTTACCTGAACCAAACTGTCCCCACACATTCTTCTGGGTGTGCATTTAAACCATCCTATACCCAGTCAGTAAGTCTTTCTTTGTGCTCAATATGTAATTAGAAATTTTTCTTGAAATGTAGGACAAGGGAATATGAAAACAGATATCATGTGACAATAAACTAATTTATGTTCTAAAAAGTATCTATCCACTTTAACGAAAACTTCAGTTTTCTGCAGTGGTGACTCATTGGGCACATTCACCACAGCTCAGGGTAGGCCTCATCCCCAGCAGTAGATGACCAACACAAACAGAATTCAATAGTAGTTTGGATTTTTGTGTGTCGTATTATTTTGTTAGGCATTATTAGTCTTACTGGTCTTTTGCATGTATATTTTTTCCAACTTTTTGGGATTTTTTTTTACAGGTTTCTTATGTGTGTGCATGTGTATGTGTTTTATGTATATTTATAACATTTTTTTCTTTCTTTTTTTTTTTAATTCTGGTTCATTCAAGGTTTTAGGTTGTTTTTGCCTGTTAGTTTTCTAGAAAAAGATGATGAAAGGGTAGATGTGGAAGTAGGTAGAATCTTGGAGGATTTAGGGAAATGAAAAACATGATCAGAACATAACAAATAAAAAATTTTAATAAAAAATTAAAGGCTGAGGTGGAGAATGATTGAGAAAGACACCCAATATTACCCTCTTGAGTTTTTCTGAGCACAAACAAGCAAATCATCACACAAATGTAAACTATGTTATTGTATATATTGTATAAAACACACACAAGAATTGTGCTGTTTAATGAGGGAACTTTAGTCTTTACAGTATTTTCATTTTAGAACTACATAAAGGAGTCATGTTTAGCACCACTTCTCTTGAAGATGATTTGTCTTTTCTACTACTATTACTACAGCTTTTGCTTGGTTAATGTGGAAAGTGTTTCTCTATCCTTTCATTTCTCAGCCAGTCCTGCTTTTTGTATTAGTGCATGCTTTGTGCACTTGTTATACAACTGGGCTTCGTGTCTCACTGCCTTCTGTCGTTAAGGACAAAGAAACCACTTATATTTAGTGTATTTACTAACACTTGGTGTAACTCTACTCCTTCGTATTTGTTTGACATGTTTCCTATATTTTTCTCGGTTTCTCTATCCTGATTAGGTCTGGGTACTATGATTTTATCTCTGTTATTCAAGATTTACAGATAAAGCTCTTTGGTATGTATCTTTAATTACTGCCTTAAGGTTCATACTATAACTTTTCACAGGCTATGTTTGAATGGCATTATACCACTTTCTACAAAGTAGTGACTACCTGTGGTAATCTGCTTTTATCTCTCTTCCATAAATTTCTTCTCTTTTCCTGTCATATTACTTCTAATTAAATCATAAGCTCCCAAATACATTAATAGTTTGCATTAAATGATCTTCTTTTAAAAATATGTAAATATCTTGCATTTCTCTAAATAGTAACTAGCTTAGCCTCTCTCTTTCTTCAATGTATCCAGATTCCCATCTGTTATTATTTTCCTTCTACCAAAATGTCTTCCATAAACATTTTTTTACAGTCTAGATATACCAGTGATGAGTTTTTCCAGGTTTTACATGTCTGAAATAGCCCACAGTTCACCACTGTGTTTAAGAAATATTTTCATTGAGTGTTGAATTAAATAGACTGCCAAAAAAATTTCTCTCAAATTCCTTACAATCTTGTGCTGTGGCCTAGAAACTCCCTTGAAAAAGTCAGCTGGACTTCTTGTTCTCAGCTGAGTTCTTGATTATCTGATCTTTCAGAAATTACTCTTTTTCAGCACCTGATTTCAAAGTTTTGAAATTTGTTGTTTATTTTTGTACATCTTTGTCATTGTTTAAGAAAGAAATTTAAGCTCACTCCTCAAAAGAAGAAATATTATTTTAATTGACCACTTAGACTTATTCTCAATTGATAGCCTATTAAATAATGATCTAGAGTGGGGGGAAAATAGAATTTAGGAATTGTGTTGATTCTTCTATTTAAGTAAAACATTCCTCATGCTTTGCTAACTACAAAACTATCAACTGAATCTTTCCATTTCTACTGAAAATCAGATCATGAATTTTCAAATAAAACTATAGAAGTCTGTACTTTTAATACTCTAGATTTGTTTCCTCTAACTCTAGGACCTGAGTTGTTCAGTCTCTAAAGTTTAAAAAGTATAACATATAATATAATTTACCTATCTACATTAAGCAGATTATATCAGTCTGCCTATGGAATGTAGATGATATAATGTAGCAAAATGTGCTAAAAAATGACAGTTATCTTTGAACATTAACTAGAAAGATTAAATAAATTCAATGTGGCAGTTGGAATGAGAATGATTCCATGGGCTCATATATTTGAATGCTTGGTCCACAAGTCAATAGAAATGTTTGGGAAGGCTCTAGAAGGGTGCTCTTGTTGAAAGAGGTGTGTCACAGAGGGTGGACTTTCAAGTTCCACTAGCCCATACTATTCCCCAGTTAGCTTCCCTGCATCCTACTGCAGATAAGGATGTGAGCTCTCAGCTAAGGCTCTAGTTCTGTGCCTGAGCATCTGGCTATGTTCCCTACCATGGTAGCCATGTGTTGTATGTGATTTCTGGTCCAGACTTTCCTGTCTAGATCAGAAGTTTGGACCCACTCTCAGCCTCACTGCTGCTTAGACCCAAATAACCACACAGACACTTGTGTTATTTTTATGCTGATTGACCTAGGGCCCCCGGCATATTGCTAGCTAACTCTTGCTCTTAAACTAGTCCATCTTGTTTAGCCATGTGGCTCACTACTTTTTCTCAGAGCAACATTTCAGCTTCTTTCCTCTGCAGCTGCTGTGTCAGTCTCTTCATCAGGTCTGTGGCATCTTTCTCTGGCGTCTGTGTTCTCCTCTGAGATGTTCCCAGAGTTTTCTTAGTCTGGTAAAATAAAAAATAATTTCTTAATCTGGTAGCCCCACCCACACTTTCTGTCTACCTTTGGCCAATCAGCGTTTTTTATTAAACCAGTAGGCAGGACTATTATTTACAATGGAACAGAATACAATCCTCTTACGGTTATGGACTCACCCCCGAAACTATAATCTACCAATACATTTTCTTCTACAACTTGCCTTAGTTATTGTAGTTTTACTTTGTTTTATTATCACAACAAGAGAAAACCAAAACATTCAGTTACTTATATTTGTATGTCTATGAAATAGTGATTTTTTAGTTTGAGTATTAATATTAACATTCCTATGAAATACACAGTTTCTAATTTTTTCTAAAAATAAAACAATAAAAAAGTGACTTCTCAAGATTACAAAGTAGTAATAAAAGGTGATTGTTGACTTAAGATAACATTATAATATAGCAATAGTTCATGCATTTGTTGAGAATAAATTCTGTTGTTAAATGTATTTTAAGTATAGCTAAATGTTAAGAAATGTGAATTTCAATAACAGAGAGTTAAGAGGTGGTAGAAAACATATACTGCTAAATTAAAACTGCAAAACTGAATTTATGAAATAACTGTTTCTGTAAATAGTGCTTTTTCAGCAGAGGTGATGTCATCCTGCATCTTTGTTGCAGAAAGGACACCAACTTCACCTTGCACAGTGAATCTATCAGCTTTGAAATGCAAATTTGGGAAAGATAACAGAGAGATTACATCACCAGCAAAATATATCTCATCAATGCTAAAAAATTTTCAATAAAGGTAGGCATTTTAATCTATAAAAAT
Organism: Sigmodon hispidus; assembly: GCA_004025045.1. Taxonomy (NCBI): domain Eukaryota; kingdom Metazoa; phylum Chordata; class Mammalia; order Rodentia; family Cricetidae; genus Sigmodon; species Sigmodon hispidus. The sequence goes on along the minus strand of PVIH01029012.1, from coordinate 2,614 downwards.
GCTTCACAAATATCTGTTTAATTAATATATATACATACATATTAAATTTAAACAAAGCAGAATGGAAAACATGGAAAAATAGGATAGTAGCTATTGTGCTTAAAATTATTGTTAGTAAATTTTAGTCTTTTTCTTTACACTACTTTGTACATTTTAAGTGTGAAGTAGACATGAAAGACATTCTTGGATATAAATTAAGCTGAAAGATACTTTGGCCTCAATTATCTAGATATTTTGAGGAAATGCCAGATGGCTTTCCCATTTTTCACTTCCTTTGCAAGAACCAAATAGCCTGTCTTCTTTTCAGGAAAGAAAAAAAAAAAAAAAACTTAGCTTATATTAAATCCCCGACAAGTCTCAAAAGTATAAAATGTCTTAGAGATGAATCATCATGTCCATCCAAGAGACTGGAAATAAAAAAATAGTTTCTGCTCAAAGATGAACTTCTTTGTGGCTGGAAGTTCTGAATTTTCCTTTCTGTTCCTATTCCAAATAGATCATTGAGATCTTCCCCAACTTTTCTTCCCTCAACTCATCCCAGTATGCCAGCCCCCAGCAATGGCAAGCATTCTGTGAATACCACCTGAGCAGGCCAGGAAGAACTTCACCACTCCCTACTTTCCTCCAAACCAAATCCCACAGCCTCATCCCTATCTCTTTAACAGAACGTTTGTTGTTGTTACAGACTTCCTTCCATCTCTGCCTCCATCTTCTGAAGATTCCAAAGACCTTCCCCTCCAAACCTGCCTCTCCCCACTTGTTGCTTTTGTTCGAGGTCCCAACTCCAGGAGGCACTCCCAACTAAACCACAGATCACTACCTGTAGATCTTGCCCTCTGTGTCTGTTCCTCTAGATCCAACTACTCCATACCAGTTTCATCCTCCAATCTATAGCAGACCCCCTGGGGTTACCTCTCTTCACTGTCTCCCTCCATGCTAATCATACAAAAACAGATTCTGGTTGAACACTCTGCTCTCCTTTCTCCACAGAACTCCTTCAGATGCTTAGCCTAACCCCATTTCTAAGTGTCAGCTCACAGTAACCAGAAACACATTTTACCTAGAACCCCCAATTATCACAACTATGAGGCTCAAACAAATGAAAACAGTTTTAAAAAGTAAGTTCAAAGCAGTAAGTACCTACATTAGAGAGTGACTGGAAGGACTGGGAAAGGGAAGGGAGCTTGAACAAGGATATTCATGGATAGTGAGTGTGACTTTATTCATAATAAAAATAATTAAAATAAAAATAGCAAGAAAAAAAGAAAGAAATGGGGAAATTCCATACTAGCAACTTTGTAGCACAGAAAAAAAGCTCTAAAGCAGAAAACAAAAACAAAAAAGCAAGCACACCCAGGAAAAATAGATGGCAGGAAATAACCAAGGAATGAAATAAGTAAGATAGAAACTAAGAGAACAATACAAAGAATCAATGAGTCAAAGAGTTGGTTCTTTGAGAAAATCAACAAAGTAGATAAACCCTTATTTAAACTAACTAAAAGGCACGGAAAGAACATCCAAATTAACAAAATCAGAAATGAAAAAAAATCTAAGGATACCCAGAGAATTGTAAGGACATACTTTAAAAACCTATACTCCTACAAACTAGAGAATCTAAAATAAATGGATGATAATTTTCTCAATAGGTATCACTTATCAAAGTTAAATTAAGGTTAAATGAGCAATTAAAACAGACCTATAACTTAGAGTGAAATAAAAGCAGTCATTAAAAACATCCAAACAAAAATAGCCCAGAAACAGATGGATTTAGTGCAAAATTCCACCAGGGAACTCTTACAATTGATAAACACTGTTAGCAAAGTAGCTAGATACAAAATTCACTCACAAAATTCAGTAGCCCTCCTGTATACAAGTGCCAAATAGTCAAAGAAATGAGGGAAGCAACATATCTTACAAAAGCCTCAAATAATATAAAATACCTTGGGGGTAACTGTAACCATGCAAGTGAAAACTTTGTATGATAAAAACTTCAAATATTTGAAGAAAGAAACTGAAGAAGTTATTAGAAAACAGAAAGTTCTCTTGTGTTCATAGACTGGTCGGATTAACACAGTAAAAATGGCTCATGGAGCCTTCATCCCTACAGTCTAATATCTATGGCATGGGAAGGTACCCTATAGGCTACCAAAAGAGAAATGTAAACACCAATCTAGCAACAAAAACCTTTGGCCTACAGTTTTTCCTGCCTAAAAAATATGCTAGGGCGATAGTGACAAAAATGGTGGCATTTGCCAACTAATATCTAACTTGACTTAAAACTCACTCTACTATTTGGAACCCGTATCTGACACTGCTTGGGTAACTAAGAATCAGAGAGTAGATAATCCAGAGACCTAGGATAAAAACCAAACACTACCAATCTAATGTGTGTGTGTGTGTGTGTGTGTGTGTGTGTGTGTGTGAATGTGTGTATATATGCATACATATGTATAATTACTCCTAATAATATTCTGCTGTATTCATAGATCAGTCCCTTAATCATAAAGGTTTCCTCTGCAGCAGATGGAAACAGGTACAGATATCTGCAGCCGCATTATGCAGAGAGAGTGAGTCCTTGGAACACACATCTTTTTTTTTTTTTTTTTTTTTTTTT
>PVIH01029011.1:0-14323 GCA_004025045.1 Sigmodon hispidus | reverse complement strand
GCTTTCCTGTTATTCCAAATGAAATTGAATATTGTTCTTTCAAGGTCCAAAAAATATTGTGTTGGGATTTTGATGGGCAGTGCATTGAATCTGTAGATTGCCTTTGGTAGAATTGCCATTTTTACTATGTTGATCCTACCAATCCAGGAATATGGGAGAGCTTTCCATTTTCTGATATCCTCTTCAATTTCTTTCTTCAGTGATTTAAAATTTTTGTGAAATAGGTCTGTTACTTCTTTGGTTATAGTTACTCCAAGGTATTTAATACTATTTGCAGCTATTATGAAGGGTAATGTTTCCCTTATTTCTTTTTCAGCTCTTCTATCTCTAGTGTATAGAAGAGCTACTGATTTCATTGAGTTAATCTTGTATCCTGCTACATTGCTGAAGGTGTTTATCAGCTGTAGCAGTTCCTTGGAAGAATTTTGTGGGTCACTTATGTATACAATCATATCATCTGCAAATAGAGATAGCTTCACTTCTTCTTTTCCAATTCATATCCCCTTAATCTCTTTTCATTCCCTTATTGCTTTAGCTAAAACTTCGAGAACTATATTGAATAGATAAGGGGAGAGAGGACATCCTTGTCTAGTTCCTGACTTTAGTGGGATTGCTTTGAGTTTTTCTCCATTAAGTTTGATACTGGCTGTCAGCTTCTTGTAAATCACCTTTATTATATGTAGGTATTCTCCCTGTATTCCTGATCTCTCCAGGGCTTTAATCATAAAGGAGTGTTGGATTTTGTCAAAGGCTTTTTCCGCATCTAAGGATATGATCATGTGGTTTTGTTCCTTTAGTTTGTTTATATGATTGATAACATTTACAGTTTTTCGTATGTTAAACCAGCCCTGCATTTCTGGAATGAAGCCTACTTGGTTGTGGTGGATGATATCTTTTATACATTGTTGTATACGGTTTGCCAAAATTTTGTTGAGAATTTTCGCATCAATATTCATGAGGGAAATTTGTCAGTAATTCTCCTTCTTTGTTGTGTCTTTGAGTGGCTTGGGTATTAGGGTGATTGTGGCCTCATAAAAGGAATTTGGAAATATTCCTTCAGTTTCTACTATGTGAAATAGTTTGAGGAGTAACGGTAGTAATTCTTCCTTGAATGTCTGGTAGAAATCGGCACTGAGCCCTGCCCATTCCAGCGCAGTTCTGTCTTTCCAGACCTGGCGGAGCAGGAGGCGCCATCATGGGTGTTGACATCCGCCACAACAAAGACCGAAAAGTTGGGCGCAAGGAGCCCAAGAGCCAGGACATCTACCTGAGGCTCCTAGTCAAGCTGTACAGGTTTCTGGCCAGACGAACCAAATCCACATTCAATCAAGTTGTGCTGAAGAGGTTATTTATGAGTCGCACTAACTGGCCACCTCTGTCCCTGTCCCGGTTGATCCGAAAAATGAAGCTTCCAGGCCGAGAAAACAAGACGGCTGTGGTTGTGGGGACGGTCACAGATGATGTGCGGATTCTTGAAGTGCCCAAGCTGAAGGTGTGTGCACTGCGAGGGGGCGGGCAAGATCCTCACCTTCCTTCGACCAGCTGGCCTTGGAGTCTCCAAAGGGCTGAGGCACTGTGCTCCTGTCTGGTCCTCGCAAGGCCCGAGAGGTGTAGGTGTACCAGCATTTTGGCAAGGCCCCAGGAACCCCACACAGCCATACCAAACCTATGTCCGCTCCAAGGGCCAGAAGTTCGAGCGTGCCAGAGGCAGAAGGGCTAGCCGTGGCTATAAAAACTAATTCTGGATCTTGCTGTTATTAAAAAAAAAGTTTTGGAAAAAAAAAAAAAAAAGAAATCGGCACTGAAACCATCTGGACCAGGGCTTTTATTTTTGGGGAGGTTTTTAATGACAGCTTCAGTTTCCTTAAGGGTTATAGGCCTGCTTAGGTAATTAATCTGATCTTCATTTAATTTTGGTAGATGGTACCTGTTCAGAAAGCTGTCCATTTCTTCTAGGCTTTCCATTTTTGTGGAATACAGATTTTCAAAGTATGATCTGATAATTCTCTGTATTTCCTGGGGGTCTGTTGTTATGTCCCCCTTTTCATTTCTGATTTTGTTGATTTGGACACTCTCTCTCTGTTTTTTGATTAGTTTGGCTAAGGGCTTATCTATCTTGTTAACTTTCTCAAAGAACCAACTCTTAGATTCATTGATTCTTTATGTTGTTCTTTTTGTTTCAATTGTATTGATTTCAGCTCTAAGTTTGATTATTTCCTGCCATCTACTCCTCCTAGGTGAGTTCGCTTCTAACTGTTCTAAGGCTTTCAGCTGCGCTGTTAGGTCTCTAGTGTGGGATTTCTCAAGGTTTTCATATAGGCATCTAGCGCTATGAATTTTCCTCTTAAGACTGCTTTCATTGTGTCCCACAAGTTTGGATACGTTGTAGATTCATTTTCATTGAATTCTAGGAAGACTTTGATTTCTTTCTTAATTTCTTCCTTGACCCAGAGATGGTTCAACTGAGTGATGTTTAGTTTCCATGAGTTGGTAGGCTTTTTTTGGGTTTTGATGTTGTTGAACTCTAACTTTAGGCCTTGGTGGTCCGATATGTTACAAGGGATTATTTCCATTTTTTTTGTATCTGTTGATATTTGCTTTATGACTAATTATGTGGTCAATTTTGGAGAAAGTTCCATGAGGAGCTGGGAAATATGTATATTCCTTTGCCTTTGGGTGGAAGGTTCTGTAGATATCTATGAAATCCATTTGCATCATAACCTCTTTTAGACTCCTTATTTCTCTGTTGAGACTCTGTCTGGTTCATCTATCCAGGGTTGAAAGTGGGGTATTGAAGTCTCCCACTATTAGGGTGTAAGAATTGATGTGGGATTCAAGCTTTAGCAATGTTTCTGTTACATAAGTAGGTGCCCTTATATTAGGGGCATACATATTTAAGACTGAAATCTCCTCTTGACCAATTTTTCCTGTGATGAATAAGTAGTGACCCTCTTGGTCCCTTTTAATTGCTTTTAGCTTAAAGTCTACTTTGTTAGATATTAGGATTGCAACCCCCTCTTGTTTCTTAGGACCATTTGACTGGAAAATCTTTTCCCAATCCTTTATTCTAAGCCTGAGTCTGTCTTTGCGGTTGAGGTGTGTTTCTTCTAGGCAACAGAAGGATGGCTTCTGTTGTTGTATCCATCTTGTTAGTGTGTGACGTTTTATAGGAGAGTTGAGACCATTGGTATTAAGGGAAATTAGTGACCATTGATTCATATTTCCTGCCATTTTTGGTGGTAACTTGTTTGTATTTCCTTTCTCTAGGGTATTCTTCTGTAGCATTATTGATTGTTTGTGATTTCATGGGTGTATCTGGGGTCCTTAGGTTGGAGTTTTCCCTCTAATACTCTCTGTAGTGCTGGATTTGTAGATAGCTATTCTTTCAGTCTGACTTTGTCCTGAAATACCTTGTTTACTCCATCTATTGTGATTGATAATTTTGCAGGGTATAGTATTCAAGTTTGGCAGCCATGCTGTTTTAGCATCTGTTGTAGTATGTTTTTTTGGCCTGTTTGGGTCTGGAGATTTGTGACCTGGCACGCGTGTGGTGTCGGTGGTGTGGAGTCTGGTCTCTGTGTTTGTAGTTTTTGCCCCCTAAAAGAAATGAATCACACGCTTATATATTTTATACTGCTTGGCACATATCTTAAGCACATTACTAGCTAGCTCTTTCTTCTTAAATCAACCCATTTCCATGAATCTACCCACCACGTGGCTTGCAGCCCGTGGCTCACCTGAATTCCTACATGCTTCTTCTTCGGGGGACAGATGGCAACTAGTAAACTCCACCCCTTCTTCCTACCTGGCTACCTCTGATTCTCCACCCACTTCTATGGTACCCTGCATGGGTCCAAACATTTATTTATATCGTACAGAGAACATACGGCGGCGGCTGAGCTCGTTGCTAAAACTTCCTTTTATAAAAAATTCTAACAAAATAAACCTTAATTAATACATACCTCTTAGTGACAAGTTTATACCATAATAGCATCTGTATAACTTCTGACCAAGCCCTTCTAGCTTTCATCGTTTCCATTGAATAGTCAGGCGTTATTCTGATGGGTCTGCCTTTATATGTGAGTTGGCCCTTTTCTTTTGCAGCTCTTAAAATTTTTTCTTTGTTTTGTATGTTTTGTTGCTTGATTATAATGTGGCACACTGACTTTTTTTGGGGGTCATATCTATTTGGTGTTCTGTAAGCTTCTTGTATCTTTATAGGCATTTCCTTCTTCAGGGTAGGGAAGTTTTCTTCTATGATTTTATTGAAAACATTATCTGTGCCTTTGAGCTGGTATTCTCCTTCTTCTATTCCTATTATTCTCAAATTAGGTCTTTTCATGGTGTCCCAGATTTCCTGAACATTTTGAGTTATGGCTTTTCTAATTTTACTATTTTCTTTGACTGATATATCTATTTGAGCTACTGAGTTTTCCACTTCAGAGATTCTATCTTCCATCTCTTGAACTCTGTTATGCTTGTATCTGTGGTTCCAGCTTTTTTCTTCAGGTTTTCTATTTCCATCTTTGCCTCATTTTGTGCCTCTTTTATTGCTTCCATTTCAGCTTTTAGTTCCTGGCATGTTTCTTTCATAGATTTGTTCATCTCTTCCAATTTTTTGTTTGTATTTTCTTCTATTTCTTTAAGGCTATTCTTCATATCTTCTTTGAGAGCAATGATGATCATCAAAAAGGAATTTTTCGTGTTGCTTCCTTCTGCTTCCTCTTCATTGCTCAGTTCAGGTCTTGTATTTGTAAGATTGCCACTCTCTTCTGGAGTTACCATGTTGTTCTTTGTATTATTATGTAATTTTTTGCACTGACGTTTGCCCATGGCTTCAGTGGTTCACGATTAGATGGCTCCTGGTCAGTTGTGGCACTCAGGCTTGTGTGCCTCCTGTCACCTCTCTGGGCAGGGTCTGAATCTGCCCTTCAGAGACCCCAGAAGTTATCTGTTTGCTCAGTTCGAGGTCGAGGTGGGTAGCCATGCAAATTCCCTCAGTAGCAGCTGTGGGTATGGTGACAGGCAGACTTTATCTGCACCTGCTGCAGAGTTCACTGGGACTTACTCTGCAGACAGCACCTGGTCCCGGAAGAGGAACTGGAACCGATGGGAGCTCAACTCTCCCTCCCTGGCTGGGATATAGGCGCTTGGGCCTGGTGACCCCTCCTCACCTCTGGGCGGGGCCTGAGTCTGTCCTTCAGGGACTCCTGTAGTTGTCTGTTTGCTCAGTTGGAGGTCGAGGTGGGTAGCCATGCAAATTCCCTCAGCAGGAGCTGTGGGTATAGTGACAGGCAGACTTTATCTGCCCCTGCTACAGAGTTCGCTGGGACTTACTCTGCAGACAGCACCTGGTCCCGTGTTCCACGTTTTCTTTATCCCTTCCTTGGTTGAGGCACATTTAGGTTGTTTCTAGGCTCTGTCTATGAACATAATTGAGCAAATGTTCTTGTGGTAGTGACTGAACATCCTTTGGGTGTATGCGCAAGAGTGGTATAGCTGGGTCTTGTTTGATTGATTCCCAGTTTTCTGAGGAACCACTACATTGACTTTCAAAGTGGCTGTACAAGTTTGCACTCCCACCAGCAATGGAGGAGTGTTCCCCTTGCTACACATCATCTCCAGTATGTGTTTTTGATTTTAGCCATTCTGACAGGTGTAGGATAGAATCTGAGTCCTTATTATTTGCATATCAGTGGTGACTAAGGAAGTTAAATATCTTTTTAAGTGTTCTTGACCATTTGAGATTCTTCTGTTGAGAATCTCTGTTTAGATCTGTGCTGCATTTTAAAAAATGGATTATTTGGTTTGTTGCTATCTAGTTTCTTCAGTTCTTTATATATTTTGGAAATCAACCCTCTGTTGGATATGAGGTTGGTGAAGATCTTTTTCCATTCTGTAGGCTGCCATTTTGTCCTATTGACAGTGTCCTTTGTATTACAGAAACTTTTCAGTTTCATGAGGTCTTAACTGCCAGTTTTCATGCCTATGCTATTGATGTTCTGTTCAGGAAGTTGTCTCTTGTGCCAATATATTCAAGATTATTTCCCACTTTCTCTTCTATCAGGTTCAGTAAATATACTATATTCTTTCAGCAGATAAAAAATTTCTATATTAGGTACACAAACATTTCTCTATTTAGGGATAATCTCTTTTTTCTCAAATAATTTGAGATAAGTCTATTTGTATCTTTTCCTTGGATCATGCATAGTTGACATCTTAGAATAGTTACTTGAAAGTAAAACTGCTGAATTATAGGACATACACATTTGCAATATGAACAAACGCTTCCAAGCTGCCTACTGTATTAACCAGAAAAATTTTCTCCCTCCTGTAGAATGTGAGTCTCTATTTTCTACACCTTTATTTTAGTTTCTAAGTGGGAATTTCTAAAATTTGTTGCTTATTTATTGCTGTAAAAAAAACCCCCTCAAAGTAGTGCTTTTGAAACCACACTATTCTACCCTCTTACAAGTCTACAGCTTATTGGATTCTGTTGAATGTTTCCCTACTCCTAGTTGTACAGTCTAGGGCTACGATATCAGAACTCATTCATCTAGAGAGATGGAGACAGCTCATGTCTTTAGTTTCAATGCAGCCTGTCTTATTCATGTGGCCTAGACCTTTCACAGAAGAGCTGGTGGGTACTTGGAGAAGAAGCAGAGCTACCTATAAGCTTTGGATCTGATCCCAAACTCCAAGAATGCTGCTTTTTCTTCGATGCATAGGTCAAAACACTCTGAAGTCCATCCAGGTCCAGGAAGAGTGTAGAACGACATGGATATTGTCAGGTAAATGATACATTAGTTACTTTTTGAATCACTGCAACCAAGTGCCCAGCAGAAGTGATTTCGGTTTCTGCTTTCTGCTCTATGTACATGTGCATAACATTATGGAAGCAGAAGCCATGTAAATGGAAAAAAAATCATCTCACAATGGATAGGAAGCAGAGCGGGTGGAGGGAGAGGAAGGAGATTGAACATAGGAGGATGCCAGGGTAGATACAGGATTCAAGAGTCCCCATCCCGAGTTGCAGAGAAGAAAAACGATCAGATGGGGTGGGAGGGGGAAGAGACCTTCAATAAGGATATACAGGGATGGAAAAAAAAATTCAGAGGGAAAGCTGAACACAAAGAAAATATATGTGTAGCAATCTTATTTGCATTTCCACCCTTCATAAGCCATGCTTATGATTATTATCCTCTGTATAGTTATTGTTAACTCTTCGGCATTTTTTTTTTAAATTCTTTTTACTTTTTTTTTTGATAAATACAAAATAAAGAAAAAAAAAAAAAGAGTCCCCATCCCCCTGCCTACTTTATTCAACTGGGTCCCACCTCCTTTCACTTTCTCCTCCCAATGCTAGCGCAGTAGGAATCCTATCTTATTCATCCACTGATTAGGTCAGGGCTCCTGTGATTCAGTCATTACAGGAAATGCCATCACACACATGTCCAGATAGGAGTTTTACTAACCTTCTAAGTAATTCTTAACCCAATCAGTTTGCAAAATTAATTATCATAGCAGTCATTTTTGATGCTACATAGTTGTCACACATTATCAAAATTGTATCTTGACTTTAGATGAAGTTAAAGAAATGGTAACTGCATAAAAAAGAGGGGCTTAAGGTGTTTGATTCTTGAAAACCAAGAGAATGTTCTCATGGTAGTCAGGCTAGAGGAAAGGCAAGTCATATTGAGGATTGTACCAACCCAAAGGTCAAAATATCTACCAGTGACTACCCAGATGAAAGAGTAGACAGGTTACAATTCTTTCCTATTATAAATTTTCTAACTGTATCAGTAGAAGATAAAATTTAAAAAATCAGGTCAAAATTCATGTCTAACTATCTAGCATGTACCTGGGAGCTCAAGGTTAGATAGGAGAAGAAGGGTTCAAAATAAGTGGTTCAGAAGTGTTCAAGGTCTACATCATTCAGAAAGACAGTTCATTCATTAATTTTCTGCTTCTCAGTTGGGGTAAGACGTGAAAATAACAAGGGGTGGTTGTTGGAGAAGGAATGGGGTTGGAAACAAGTCCTTGTGTACCACTAGCATCATAACAGGTAGATCAGAAGCCTTTCCTGAGTTGGGTTCAAGATTTAGTTACATTATTGGGATGTTAACTTTTTAGTGCTGGGAAGAAAGAGCTAGAGAAGGTTGGGGAAGTGTGGCGAAGGGTATTTTTGTTGTCTTCATCTCTTTGTGGCTGCTAGAAAGGACCCTTTCTTTTAAAGTATTCATGATCTCTGTTGTGTTATTTAAAAATTTCTGGTGATAGATGATTGAGTACTACATTTAGGGCTTTTCAAAAATTTGGAGTGCTGAACTAGAATCCAAAAGACTTACCCAGGAGCAATGAGTTTGGTGGGGTAGAGGAGAGATGGGGAGGACTGTGCAGGAGGGTCCACTCTGATGATGCATCCACTCTTTGCAGCCAAGTGCGGACTTTTAATTTTTAAACTTCCTTCCTTCCTTCCTTCCTCCCTCCCTCCCTCTCTCTCTCCCTCCCTCCTTCTTTCCTCCCTCCATCTATCCCTCCCTCCCTCCTTCCTTCTCTTTTTTCTTTCTTTTTGTAGTGGATTTGCTTAATAGAAGAATTCTTCATTGAATGGAAATGGGTATGTGACATTTAGTGTTAACTTTCACCTTGTTAGAATCCAGAATTCCTTACTCCGAGATTAGAAGGCTCACACACTACTCTCTTTCTTGTCTGGTATCTTAGGCTGAGTCCAGGAAGAAAGGGGCTAAGTGACAGCTTGAATTTACTGACTGTGGATGTAGTGTGACCAGCCGTTTCCAGTTCTTGCTGCTTTGATCTTTTCTCAGCATCCAGATAAAAAAATCAGGTGCAGTGGCACACAACTATAAATTCAGCTCTAAGGGTAGAGATGGAGATAGGTAGATCCTTAGGGCTTGCTCACCAGTCTAGCCATATTAGTGAGCTGGGTTCAAGGACAGACCCTGTCTCACAAAGTTAGGTGGCCAACAACTGAAGAAGCTACCTGAAGTCAACCTCTGGCCCTTTGCCTGCCCCCTTGCATGCACAAACACACAAGTGTGTGTGCACACACATACACACACTGTTTCCATCTAAATTTCAGTCTTCCCAATCCCCAACCCCCCCCCAATTGTCATTGCTTTGAGAATATCTACTAAAATTTTTGTTTCATCTTTTTTAAAAGAATTTTTCTATCTCTCAGCAGTTACTGCAAAACAACATTCAAAAGTCAATGACTTTAAGCCACAGCATCAACTTCTTACAAAAGCTTATGGCCAGAGTGAGTGCTTCTCTGCTTCAGCCACTCATTCTTGTAGCTGTGCTCAGTGATGTCAATCATGACAGAGATAGTTCACACATTTGGGTATTAGCGGCATGTGGCCTATTCTGGGGGCTCCCTAGAGATGCTGAGCTGTGCTCTATTATATCATATGAACCCAGCAGGGCCTCTAGCAGGCTAGCGTAAGCTTGCCCACATGCCAGTAAGAGGGTCCTACACCACACCCAGCTCGAGAAAGGGACACATTTCAGAACATAATTCAGATTCAAGTTGTGAAAAAACTCAGTTCAGTGTTTCAGTGGGAGAAGCTGAAAATCCACGTTTTATAGGATGTAGAAGCAGGAAATAGGCAGATTTAGGTCCAGTTTTGAAAATTATTTATCATCTACTCTAACATACCAGAAACACAGGGCTGGAGAGATGGCTTAGTGGTTAAAAATACATGTTCTTGCAGAGGGTCCAGATTCAATTCTTAGTATCTGCATGAAAGTCCACAACCATCTGTCACTCCAGTTGTAGGGGATTTGACACCCTCTCCTGACCCCTCAGGTACCAAAAACATATGTGGCACACATACATACATGCAGTCAAAACACTCACATACATCAAATAAATCTACAAAAATTAAAAAAAAAACTAGAAACATCTTAGGTTATCCAAATATGGCCTTGTTATATCTTCATACTGTACTGGCTTCCTCTTTGTATTTGTGCACATCCCATCATTCTCTCTCTGTTCATAAGAACCACACCCGTACATCCGTTACTGCTTGGAGGGGCTGAGACTAAACCGGAGACTGGTGGTTGGATCTACTGTGAGAATGAGGAGGGCAGTTTAGAGGACATGAAGACAGGAGGGGGGTGGAGTAAAAGGAGGGGGTAGAGATGGCTTTCTTGAAATGCTATGCAGATAGCATATATTAATTTTTAATTTTACAGCTCTCTGCTCTATCATCTCCCCCTTTGAAGGGATTATACCCTCAAATCACAGAAGAGATACACCAGAGGAATAAAGACTTAAGAGGACTCAAAGCATAAAACAGAAGAGTCAGGGATAGTAATATGAAGTTAAAGAAAGCAGGAAACAAAAAAGAGAATACTTTGTGAGTTCCTGTGATACACCGGGCTTTGAACTCGGAGCTTACCTCATATTTCTGTTTCCCTGTGGCTCATGTACCTGTCACACAGTGAGAAACATCCTTGTTAAAATAGTAAGTAGGGAAAAATGCTGTCTGTTAGCATTCTGTCACAGAGCAGGGAGGCGTCACGAGGCCACACCCTTCACTGGGATCTGCAGGCAGTTGCTGAGGTTGACAGACGTTCTCTTTGGTGATGTAGCCACTATTACACTGCCAGTGCTTCTGTAAGTGACCCTAACTAAACTCAGTGGGTCTCCAAGGGAGAAACAATAGGATTGAGGAGAAACCCCAGTCACCAGAGTGCTCACTTCACACGCCTGAAGACCTGAGTTCTATCTCCAGACCCCATGTAATGTAAGGAGGCATGGTGGCAGTACATGTCAGGCATGGTGATGGTACATGTCTATATGTCAGGTATGGTGGCAGTACATGTCTGCATGTCAGGTATGGTGGCAGTATGTGTCAGGCATGGTGGCGGTACATGTCAGACATGGTGGTGGTACATGTCTATATGTCAGGTATGGTGGCAGTACATGTCTACACGTCAGGTATGGTGACAGTATGTGTCAGGCATGGTGGTGGTACATGTCAGGCATGGTGGTGGTACATGTCAGGCATGGTGGTGGTACATGTCAGGCATGGTGGCGGTACATGTCAGACATGGTGGTGGTACATGTCTATATGTCAGGTATGGTGGCAGTACATGTCTACATGTCAAGTATGGTGACAGTATGTGTCAGGCGTGATGGGTGGTACATGTCAGGCATGGTGGTGGTACATGTCAGGCGTGATGGTACGCATGGTGGTGGTACATGTCAGGCATGGTGGCGGTATGTTTCAGGCAGTGCAGAGGAGGAGATAGGAAGCTTTGAGGTGCTCCCTAGATAGCTGCAGGTACAAACACAAACAGGCAAACAGTCTATCTAATTGGTGAGCTCCAGGGCAATGAAATATCTTATCTCAAAGAAGGTGATAGTATTTCTGAGGATGATGGCCAAAGTTGTCCTTTGGCCTCCACATACATATTGTAAACCTCATATGGACATAAACACACACACACACACACACACACACACACACACATTATAAAAAGGCATGAAAGTAGAAGGGGCTGCGTGGGAAGAGGAAGAGAAGCAGCAGAAATGGAGGACAAGAGGGGAAACACTAATCAAAATACATTATATACATAATGTATAAATGTTGTAATAAACTCACCATCATGCAGAATTAATACAAGCCATTAATACCTTGAAAAAGAAAAGTACCAAGGAGATTGTCTCTGAGTATTCGTAGATGTAGGGTGATTTACCTTCTTAGGGATGAGGAAATGAAGTCACAGTTTACTAAGAAATGTTGCCAAGCCTCAAAGCGTAACTGGCAGCTTTGCTTTTCTTAGTTGTTATTGAAAGTCAGTGATTGGAAGGATTGAGAGTCATTATTGATTATTGAACACCAGAGGATGGAGAATGTTGTGGGGGCAGCACAGAAGCCAGAAGATGACACTGGATGTTCTTCTCTGTCACTCTCTGCTTGTTCCTTTGAGGCAGAATCTCTCTCCAAATCCTTGATGAGGTTAGAATCCAAAAGCCCCAGTCATCTCTTGTCTCTGTCCACCTCAGATCCTGGAGTTGTAGGTATTTGCAATGGGGAAATCCAGCCTGTTACATGAATTCTGAGATCCTAACCTCAGTCCTCATGATTGCACATCTTCAAGCGTCTTGGTATCAGGAGACTAACATTTTCATCTTAATGAAATCAAATGTAGAAATCCTAACCAAACAGAACTTTTGCTTATAGTCTGGGAAAGAAACACTTGGGATCTTTTGACTTTGCCAAACCTGAAGGGAAGTTAGCAACAGCAGGTGTGTGGAGGATTCTGAGGACAAATGTATTAGAGTTGAGACCATCTTTATCCTTTTTTTGAGTCCTAAAACAATCATGTTTTATTACAAATAACTGACACCGGCACTAATTAGTTATTACACTGGATGAGAAAACACAGCTATAGGTTTTGCTACCGTCATTAAAAAGATCATGTAATCAGTAGTAATACTATAGAAGGCTTTCCTTTTAAAATGAAAACTAGGATAAAGGTTCTCAGGAAAGTTATGTTTAAGACTGTAAGATTTTGCTCATAGGCTCTGCAAGATGATTTACCAGTAAAACACAGCCCCAGACTCTGGTTCCAAATAACCTCACTAATCATATTCAACAGTTTCTGTGGGTGAGGAACCAGCCCAGAACTTGACCCTGTGAAGCCCAGTTCCTGATGTTCAGATTATGTGCATTTCTCAATGGTTTGAGGTGGAAATCATCTGGAGGTATTTCCCCTCTTTGTCACTTGATTTTAACCCTTGACTGGAACCACAGCTGGGTTCTTTTCTTGTACATCTGCATGTGGCCTCTCTATGAGGTCTGGTCCAGCTTCCTTGAGGTACAGTGGTTAGGATCCCAAAGTAAACATCCTTAGAGAACGTGGTGGATGTGAAGATGTTTGTATGATGTAGCTTCAAAAGCTGCATCTCGGGGCTGGAGAGATGGCTCAGTGGTTACATCTCTGTTCTGTTGGTTGTGGAAGCCACAGAGTTCTGTGAAGGTCCAAGCTCCAGAGACACGAACACATGAGGCCAGCTGGACCTCTTTCCCTATAAAGTTGTAGAAATCTAACACATTCTGGGCCCAGTTATTAGTTAAAGAAACTTACACACTCCCTGTACATTTCAGTTGCCCTCCTGAACAGGAAGGTATTCTTTTTTAATGTGACTGCTTCATGCCTTCTTTCTTAAAAAAAAAAAAAAAAAAAAAAAAGTTGACAGCACTGTTTGGGAATGCTATGTGACATTTAGGACACGGGAACTTTGTGGAAGAAGTTTGTCACAGGGGGTGGGCCTTGAGGCTTTCTTTCTACTTCCAGACTGCTGGTTCAGTGTGATAGGCTGGCCTTATGTGTTTGCTGCCCGGTCTTCCTTAGCATGATGGAATGTAGCTCTCTCAACTGTAAGCCAAAACAAAGCGTTCCAGTCTTAAGTTGTTGTTGTTGGAATGACAGAAAAGAAATGAAGACAGATCTTTTTCCCTGCATCAAAGAGCAATGCTTTGGACCACTTGCTCCCTCTCCAGCAGAGTTTGTAGGTAACCTAAGTATCTGAAATTGCATGTGACAGGTCGGTGGTTCTGATGTTGGGCGAGGACAGCATATTGAGCCATTGTTTATGCTATGCCAGTGAAGCACAGGAGTTTGAAGGAGTGTGTGTGTGTGTGTGTGTGTGTGTGTGTGTGTGTGTGTGTGTGAGAGAGAGAGAGAGAGAGAGAGAGAGAGAGAGAGAGAGAGAGAGAACTATTGTATGAAGGAAAGGAGGTGTAGGAACATGTATAAGAAGTCAGGGTAAAAAACATATAGATGGTGTGATGGTCCTGGGTTTTAGCTCCTTGTGTCTACTTGTGCTTCATCTGTTTAGGTTCTAAGAAACTGCTGCCACTTCTGGAACTATTCCTACTTGCTTGAGAAATACCAGATGTACAAACCACAGCTGACTAAGATACATGCCACCCTTATGTAACATGAACTTGACATGATAGCACAGATAAAGCCTGCCCATCTGAGCCATCCTCCTAACACCCAGCAAACACACGCTGATGGCCCAGCAGACACAGCCTGGTGCCCCCAGCACACACAGCCCGGTACCCCAGCAGTCACAGCCTGGTGCCCCCAGCAGACACAGCCTGGTGCCCCAGCAGACACAGCCCGGTGCCCCCAGCACACACAGCCCAGTGCCCTCAGCACACACAGCCCTGTGCTCCCAGCACACACAGGCTGATGCCCCCAGCACACAGAGCCCGGTGCCCCCAGCACACACAGCCCAGTGCCCTCAGCACACACAGCCCTGTGCTCCCAGCACACACAG
>PVIH01029010.1:0-14314 GCA_004025045.1 Sigmodon hispidus | reverse complement strand
CAAGGACACTGTCAATAGGACAAAACGCCAGCCTACAGAATGGGAAAAGATTTTCACCAACCCTACAAGTGATAGAGGACTGATCTCTAAGGTATATAAAGAGCTCAAGAATTTAGATCCCAAAACCTTGAATAACCCTATCAAAAAATGGGGTTCAGATCTAAAAAGGGAATTCTCAGCAGAGGAACTACGAATGGCTAAAAGGCACCTGAAAAAGTGCTCTTCATCTGTAGCCATCAGAGAAATGCAAATCAAAACAACTTTGAGAATTCTTTTCAACCCCTAAGACTACCATTATTATTACATTTCTATATGTGAATATTGGAATCCTCTAAGTATAAGGTCTAGTTTCTCAACTCATCTCATATTAACCATAGTGACTACCCAGAGCTAGTTGTACAGTCCATTTCCCATCCTTTGCTCTTTCTCTGTCCTCCTTTGCTCTCAAATACTGTAAAATTCCATTTTGTCATTATTCCTATTAAAGAATTGAAAGAATAGCCACTAAATGTGCTTTCCCATAAAGAAACAAAAAGACTGAAGAATGCTAGTTTGAGTTTCCCATAAACTTGTATATTGCACACATGTAAGTTGTTTCTGTGAATGATTAAAAGCTTGAAAACTGGTCTCCTGACAAGCCTCATGTTTCATTCCTATACTAAGAATAGGGAACTGTCAACTCGATTGCCACTTTACTGGCCAGTAACTGACTATCAGCAATGTAGATGAGCTTAACAGAATTCTGCTCTTCTTGACACATTGTAATTACTCCCAGTAAACCCAGAATCTAAAAAGAATTCTAATAGCTATGGGAGAAAACATGTTCATGGTACAACTACAACACACATCACTAGAAAGTTATATAGTATGCTAAGTAAATCAGATGACTCTGCCTACTGTGCAACTATTACCCCACAAGACTAAGTGGGGCAACATTCACCCTGGTGATCCATCAGACCTGTGATTCTACAAACAAAAATCACTGAAATGAAGGTCTGTGAATAGTATATAAACAAACATTTTAGCTCACTCTTCCTCCTATGCTACCCTCTATAATTCAATATTAGTCTCATAAGAAGGCTTCCAGTGGGGTTTATATATTTCATCTTTACTGATAGTAGAGGTAGGTAAACTTATGCAAAAGTAGACAAAGCCAGAGGAGGAGAAGCAGCAGCAGCAGCAGCAGCAGCAGCAGCAGCAGCAGCAGCAGCAGCAGCAACAGCAGCAGAGTAATAGTAGTGGTAAGGATGATTCCACAAATGAAATTGGTGACAGAAATAGGTCCTGGAGAGAACCTGAAGAATTCCAAGATAACAATGAAGAAATAATGGTCATGAGAGACTGAGGGTCCTGGTTGTTGGAGTGTAATAGAGAGCTCCTAAAACTGAAAAGACAGTCTGGGTTTGCAGCACAGGGGCTATTGGAGGCTCTGCACATTGCCACTGCTGGCACATGCATACTGCTTAACCATGTCTGATGGTAGTTAAAGTCCAACCCCTTAGCTCAGAGTGACCAGTTTCTTTCATTTAGTTTTAGGAACAATGGAATGTAGTTCTGAGGAGATGAAGCTATAATTGCATGGGGCTTTCAGTTTTAAACACTTGGTTTTGATTATTCAAGAATTTGGACTTGCGTGCTGGAATAGTATTTTCTTGCAAGCTCATATCTTGATAGAAAAAAGGGCTTCAGTTATATGATAATATAGATAAGTTATTTGCAAAATAGCTGATGGCAATAGTTAAAAGAATGCATAGCTACTTGGGAGAATAATTCCAGAAGAGAGGAACTAAGGGCTGAGCAATATATATATATATATAAATATATATAAAATGTTCCTAGACATATCTACCTGAGAGTTCATATTCTTACTGAACATTACAACTTGTATGAGTATGTCAAGAATTAAGAAAGATGAAAGAGTGGTGTAATTTTGAAATTTACCAAATTTTGAGGTTCTGTTTAGGAAACAAAGTTAAAATAAGAACAGTAATGAAGTGATAAAATAATATAGGAACGTATACTCTGAATACACATATTAATGTGCATGCATGCAAACACATATACACACAAGGTGGGGTTTTACTAAAAAAATGCTACAATACTTAGAAGTTCACATAGTTTAAGAAAATATTTGTCAAAACATTTCTCTTAAATTATGAATAAATGAAACCATGAGAAGCTTTAACAATTTCAAAATTATTTTAGAAGAAGCAATAAACAAATAACATAAATCAAAGGACAGAAGCAACAGTAATTAATATGGATAATGCTCTGATTTACATATTCTCTATATTATATGATATCATAATGCAAGTTACAAAAGACCAGAAAATCCATACAAGTACAGATCATGCACAAGAATAAAAACAGACTATAGCAACTTCTCATGAGAAATAAAGAGTATTGAGTGATTTGGGAAGATAAATTCATTTAACTCAGGAATAACTGTGTTCAACAGCATATACTAACTATTTATAAACAAAGAATGTTATTAAACTTTTGGACAATTGGCAATATTCAGACGTGAGATATGCATTAGGTTCAGTATTAAAAACTACAAAAATTGGTAGAAAATACAGGGAACATGAAGGTACATCTTTTTTTTTTTCTGGCTTTTTAGACAGAAAGTAAATTTGTAGCATCAAGAAACTGGGTAAAGGCAGTGTATGGGTCTCCTGTGTAATATCACAATATTCTAAAGTAACAGAGCACTGATAGTTAACTTTTATCACTATCCTAAAAACTAATGAACTAAATACTTGCAAAGTATGAGGTAGATTGTTTTCAGTTTCTGGATATTATGAATAAACCTGCCATGAATATAGCTGAGCAAATGTATTTGTAGTATGATGAAGCATTCTTTGAGTGTATATCCAGGAATATTATAGCTAGGTCTTGTGGTAGACTGGTTCCCAATTTTGAGAAACCACTATATTGATTTTCAAAGTGGCTGTATATGTTTACATTCCCACCATTAATTAAGAAGTGTTTCTATCACTCCACTTCCTCACAAATATAAGCTGCTACTAGTGTTTTTCATCTTAGCCATTCTGACAGGTATACAAAGGGATCTAACAGTTGCTTTAATTTGCATTTTTCTGATGCCTTGGAATGTTGATCATTTGTTGAAGGGCTTCTCCATCATTTGAGGCTTGAGAACGCTTTGCTGAAAAATCTCGTTTCAGATATATACCTCATTCAATAAATTGGGTTACTTGGTTTGTCAACTTATAGTTTCTTGAGTTCTTTATATATTTTGTAAATTAGCTCTCTGTCAAATGCAGAGTTGCTAAAAGTCTTTTCACATTCTTTAGGCTGGTGTTTTGACCTATATAATGGTGTCTTTTGTTTACTGAAGCAAATCGCTTTCATGAGGTCCCATTTACTAATTGTTGATTTTTGTGCCTGCCTTATTCTTCTGTTTTGGTAGATGTCTCCTGTGTTAATGCATTCAAGGATATTCCTTTCTTTCTCAGGTTGATTGAGCTGGTTTTATGTTGTGGTCTTTGATCCACTTGGACTCGAGTATTATGGAGAGTAATAAATAATGATCTATTTGCATTCTTTTACATTCAGACATATAGTAAAATCAGCATGTTTTGTTAAAGATGCTTTCTTTTTTACATGTTATAAGTCTTTATCAAAAACCAGGTGCCCATATGTGTGTGGATTTATGTCTGACTCTTCAATTTGATTCCATTGATTAGCCTGTCTGCTTTAATATGGGATGTAATATATAAAAGATTAAATTAATAGAAATAAAATAAAAAACAAACAAAATAAAGAAACAAACAAAAATATATGAATTAGATGGCTTCATAAACTATGCAAAGTTTTATAAAATATCATAACATAAAATTATAAGTTTCAGTTACTATACTTATGTGAAATTTATGTAAAATAAAATCTATAACAGTATTTAGAGAATATTCATAATTCAGTACAGCCTTGTGACTGTAATGTTAATGTTAACACAATCATTAAAACAACAAAGAAAGAAGACAACCTATATTGTCCTACAATGCTTACTCTTTCATTGTCTTAGGTTTTATTTTTATCATATGTGTTTGCGTGTGTGTGTGTGTGTGTGTGTGTGTGTGTGTGTGTGTGAGAGAGAGAGAGAGAGAGAGAGAGAGAGAGAGAGAGAGAGAAGCATAAATTCAGTGCTTACAAAATCAAGAAGGCATTATATCCCCTTTAATAAGAATTACAGGGAATTCTTAGTTGTTTGATGTTTTATGTGAACATTAGGAGACAAAGGAGGGTCCTTTGCAACAACAGTGGAAGCTCATAAAAATCAAATCATTTCCAGAGATCCAGTGTTTGTACTTATATGTGGCAAAGGGAATGTATAGCCTCATGGCAATAGTGCTCTATCAAAAATTTCAGAAATGATAAAATGCCTAAATAAATTAAAATAATTCAAACATAGCCTTTTGACAAATTCATGAATTTAATTCATTAGAGTTTCACAAGAGGTGTCACAGTTACCTTGAAGAAATAATTATGCCTCATCAATATTAAAAAATGCAGTATTTTAATTAAGCATTATTGATTTAGTTGCTTTTTCTCTATTAAAGACTTCCATATAAAAACAATATTTTATTTTTTATGTATTGTACATTTCCATTTTATGTTACTGGAATATTGTATTGTAAAATATAACATTTATTTTATATGAAGAAAGGTAAGTGTATTTCAAAACACACACCTATACAGAAACACACACACACAAACACCCAGTTGCCCCTCATGTACATGTAAAATTCTTCAAACAGAAAACTGTCCATAAATTTATTGTCTGTTACCCAGTTAATGTCCTGCTAGTGTCAGATTATTAAGCATTAAACTTGAGTAAAATAAGTATTTTTGTCTCTATTTTCTGTTTACTTCTATGCACAAGCATACCAATATATTTCACACATGTTTGTCTAAAATAAAATTTTGGGAACCTGAGAAAAAATATCTAATTTTTAGCATGTTCTGAAGCTGGTCAGATGATACATATTTAGTTTATAATTAATTAATTAACAGTTAATTAATTAATTAATTAATTATTTAATACTGTTGAACATTGTAACTAATGATTCATTGAAACATCAGTATCAGAAGAAGCAACTGATCTCTCTTACAGATGATAGCAAAATTAGAATACGTTATAGTTTTATATGAACAAAGGCACTTCATGAACACCATGTAAGATGAAAGAATCTGATAATGGTAAGGCAGAGTTAGAGTGAGGGATTTTCACTCCCTTAAATTCTTTGGGACTAGAAATCTGAAAACTTTCCTATGTTTTTGGATAAAATTTGTCATGAGTAAGTTATAGTATTGCACTCACACTTGGAGAAGACATGTCTATAATTAAGCATGTTTTCTTAAGACTTCTACAAAAACACATCACAGGTTCATATACTTCTAGTATCATTTACTGACTTTCTTTAGAATTTTGGGAGTGCATGCCAGATTTCTCATTTCAGTGAATGGCAAACACACTGAATGGATTAATCCAGTGATGGAGTCCTTATTTAGTAGTGGCAAAATGTGGGAACTGGGGTATAGCTGGAGGAAGTAGATTTGTGGTAGTATATACTCGGGGAGTATATCTTCACCTGGCCACTCCTTTTGTTACATTACTGTTTATACATGCCTTAACCATCATGTCTATTCTGAGAGAATGTACTGAAACTTCTGAAGCGACAACAAACAACATCAGGAAAGCTTATTCTAGTCTATGAGGATTCTAATAGGTATTTGGTCATGTATATGTAAAGCTAAGCAACTAAATTTATAATTTGTAAAACTGTTTACAAAATAAAATATAAACAACCCTGAATATTTTTTGAAAGCCTCTAAAAAGCTTCTACTATATAAATGGAGAAACTATGCAATGTTAATGTTTACTTTAATTTTTGATGTCAAAAAACATGCTGGAGTGTTTTATACAGTGTTTATACAAAACAAAACAAACAAACAAAACTTTCTCAGTCCACACAATGCTATCCACCACTAGGTCTTTCATTCCACTTAAATCTTCAGAAATTAAAACATGTAATAAAATTCTCACATATTTTTAAGTAATAAATACAAGAAAAGATGAAGTATCTGAGCTGTTGTATAGACTACAAATTCAGTCGTACCACTTTAATAACAAAAGAAACATTTCAGCTTTGACATCTGTGAATTTGCATTCTGCTGAGAGGTTTGCTGAATAATAATTCAAGAGATGAAGGTAAATAACAGCTCCATGTGCTTGTGTGTAAGTTACAGAACAATATTTCTCATAATAATTTCTATTGAGAGTTTCTGTATACTTTTATTCTAAATGTAGCTCATACAATGCCTCTATTATAGACAGGCATTAATATGAATGTTGTAAAATTAATCAATAATTTTACTAAAATAATTGTATGTGTCCCTCTATGTAAATGCTGAAAATGTCTATTTGGGAAATTTATGTTTTTCTTGCCTAGTGGTAGCACATCTCATTTCATAAGTGATGATTCAAACAGCACTAGGATGGTACAAACAAAAGCCAACATATGTTATGCCACCAAACTTACCAGGCAATTATATTTATATATTCAGGTAATGTTTATTATTTTAAAGCCACTTATGGTACAAAAAAGATTCAGAGGAGAAGAGAAGGAAGCAGCACGCAAGAGAGTGCCACAGAACAGTCTTTCCTAACCACACTACAGGTCAAAAAGGGGCCTGGCTCCCTCCTCTTCCTGGGCTCTTTCCAGTTGACCATGCCCTGCCCAGCTCCGGTGCCTTGATGTCATCAGAGTTTACCTGGGTAGCTTCTAGTTTCCTGCTACAATGTTATGTCAAAGTAAATTTACTTGTGACATGTCAGCATTTTCATCTTAAATTTGTTTATTTTTTGTTTACTTAAAATTTGGATATAATGCTTTAAATCTTCCAAAGAATTTGACATTATCATGACATAATACAATTCTTAATAGCTGCATGGCTATTTAAGTAAATTGATAAAATGTGAAAATATTGATATTTTCCAAAGTCATTTAGCATTTCAAGTAATTTCTTGAGAAAAAGATAAATATATACTACTTATAGATAGATTTTGTTAAGTTCATAACTGGCAGAACTGGTCTTACAATATTTTCCTTTTTTGTTGACAGAAAGTCCTTTTTATATCTGGACAGAACAAATTGGTAACTTCTTGGGAAGATCAATATCTCATACCCATCCACATAATTCTGATTTTACTTCTAACTAGCTTCAGTTTACTGGTAAATTATGGCCTTTTTCCAATTTCTGCAAAATGTCAATTCTTTCCCAAAGCGACTCATTAAATTTTAGAAATTGTTTGAACTGTACTATTTAGTTTCTAACTTTAAAATGTGTTGCAGTAACAATAAAATTTATATGATATCACATATTTATGCATTGAGAAAGCAATATAAGGCCAATATACATTTAAATTCTTTAAAAAGCAAATAGTATATTAGTAAGCCATTTATTGGTGAAGGTCAAACATAAGTTCAATACTTGAAGTAGCACTTCCAACTTAAAGAATAACCTGTATACTACATTAATATCTGAATAATTTTTTTATGTTTCTAATAAAATAGAAAAGCTATTTTGAGCCCTTAAATTGTGATATTTTATATAATATTTTTCTAACATTATTGACATATAATAAGATGATATGTAGTCACTCATAAGTGGATATTAGACATAAAACAAGGATATCCAGGCTTTAGTGCACAACATCAAACAAAGAGGGTAACAGGCAGGACCACAGGAGGTTCATTCATGGATCCCCCTGGAAAGGGGAAATAGATAAGATCTTCTGAGCAAATTGGGAGTGTAGGAGAGATGGGGTAGAGGTAAGGAGGGGGACAAGAGAACATCTGGGACAGAAGTTGTCAAGTTGGGGGAGGACAGAGAGGAAGAGCAAGGAAAGATATATCCTGATAGAGGGAGACTTTATGGGGTTAGGGAGAAAACTGGTCCCAGGAAAATTTTCAGGGTCTCACAAGGTGAATCTACTAAGATTCTAGGCAATAGTAGAAAGAGTCCCTGAATTGACCTTGCCCCTGTAATCAAATCAATGACTACCCAATGGTCACCATAGAACCTTCAGCCAGTAGCTGATGGAAGCAGATGCAGAGACCCACAGCTAAGCACTGGGTAGAGCTCCAGGAGTCCAATCCATATGAGCAAAGGGGTCAAGATGATGATGGTAAATCCACAGAGACAGATCATCCAAGCTGGTTGAAGCTCACCGATCTGGACTGACAGCTGAGGAACCTGCATGGGACTGGACTAGGCACTCTGAATGTGGGAAACAATTGTGAGGCCATTAGTAATGGGACCAGGATTTATTCATAGTCCATAAACTGGGTTTTTGGACCTTATTTCCTGTGGATAGATACCTTGCTTACCTCAATATAGGGGGAGGGGATTTGTTGATGGTCCATGGGGTCCTTATGATCTCAAAGGAGTAGATGGGGTAGGGTGGGGAATAAAAAATGCAAAAAATAAAACCCACAAATTACATAGAGGTAGTAGTACTTTTATGAAAACTATTTTTAAGAATGAAGATTTTTGTCAAAAACTATAATAAATAGAATGTAGATACAATGCCTTTAAAAAGCTAAATTGTTATTAATTATTACTTGAAAAACAGTTTTCAGCATATGTATCTGTTACCTGTGATGTGTGTTTATATAGCATTGGCAGTGTTTTTAAGCTACAGAGAAACAATGTACTAAACAAAAGAAAAACTATAAATACACACATTTATTTACCTTCACTATACTTAAATACTAAACATTCAAATGTATGAGAATTTCACAAATAATCCTCATTTGGTTTAAGAGGGGCAGTTCATTTTCAATAGCTCATAAGCAACTGAAAATCTGAGGCATGAAGTACAAGACTGTCAATATTGGACTTCATTTTCTTTTTCCACAGGGAGACCATAATCAATCATACAGATCATAGAAAACAGATCCCTGGCTCGCTCAACTCCTTTCTTATAGAACCCCATGCCCAACTGTCCAGGGCTGGTACCGCCTAGGGTGTGCTGAGCCTTCATACGTCAATTGGCAGACAAGAAAATGCTCTACAGACATCCCCACAGGCAAATATGATGAAGCAAATTCTTCACAGACGTTTCCCG
Organism: Sigmodon hispidus; assembly: GCA_004025045.1. NCBI lineage: Eukaryota > Metazoa > Chordata > Mammalia > Rodentia > Cricetidae > Sigmodon > Sigmodon hispidus. Next base: position 5,160 of record PVIH01029010.1, on the reverse strand, counting down.
ACTCTATGTGTGTCAAGGTGACAATCACGATTAGCCATATGTGTTTCACTTATTCTTAAGTGCATCTATTAATGTGATGTTACTTGCATTTTTCATGAATTACTGTATGTTTCCTTTCCTATCCTGGGAAACATTTATTTGAGACATACAAAGTTAAGTATAAAGGTATTTATTTCTAAAAAAATAAATGTTCTAATTCAGTATAAAATATGCTACAAACAAGAAATTTTGGCCGTGAATGTGAACAAAACATCAGGTGAGTGATACATAGGATAACAGAAACTGATGGGTTTAGATGACTAAAATTTGTGGGCATATAAAAACCCCCCTTTTGGGAACACTCCTCCATTGTTGGTGGGAGTGTAAGCTTGTTCAGCCACTTTGGAACGCAGTATGGTGGTTTCTCAGAAAATTGAGAATCAGTCTCCCCAAGGACCCAGCAATACCACTTCTGGGTGTATACCCTAATGATGCACAGTCATATTCCAAAGGAATTAGCTCAACTATGTTCATAGCAGCATTATTTGTAATAGGAAGAACCTGGAAACAACCTAGATGTCCCTCAACTGAAGAATGGATTAACAAACTGTGATACATCTACAAAATGAAGTACTACTAAGCAGTAAGAAAAAATGATATCCTAAAATTTGCAGGCAAATTGGATGGACTTGGAGAATATTCTTCTGAGCGAGGTATCACAAACTCAGAAAGGGGATGTACTCACTCCTTAGTGGTCTCTAAACAAACAAACAAGAAAAAAGCCAAGCATGCCCAAGCTGCAAACCACAACCACTGAACAGCTTGGGATCAGAAACCCCCTGGACTGACTCTTCGGATCACACTCCACCTAGAGGAACACCTGACTCACTCTTGAGGGAGGGGGGACAAAACTGGATCTGCCAGGAGTGCAGACTGAACTAAGCAATATTGGGTCAGTGGGACCATGGGACTGTCTGCTGCCTGCCCAGGGAGGGGATGGGGTGTTGTGGAGAAGAAAATTGACCTGATGTGGTGGGAGGGGGAAGGGACCTTGAATAATGATATACAGGGATAGAAATCATGACTTCTTTGTTCATAATAATAATAATAAAAAAAGTTTACAGAAAAAAATAATAAAATAAAAAAACTCCCCTTTTGACACCTTCCTTAAATTTCAATTCTTAAGAAGAGTTTCTGTAAAGATGAAAGCATAACACTCTACTTTTGTTACATTTTGATGTACCTTAAATAATTTTCACTGAGTCAAAATGTCATTTACACATACTAACTTGTGGTTTGGACAACAATTCAATTGAAATTTTGAATTTTTCATTGTGGACAGTCATTGTTGGACTAACTAGCCCAGCTCGTAAACCACTGTGTATATTCTTCAAAAGAAATGTGCTCTACTCTTGATTTAATAATTAGTTGAACACAGCATCAAATCAAAGAAATAATTAATATTTAAGTGTGAGTAACCATGACGGTGACTTCTGGATGGTACAGAGTTTGGACAAATGTACCATGAAATGGTGACAAAAATCTGAGTCTTCAAAATATTGTAAACATTAAAATGTAATTATTAAAGTAATCTGAAATGAGTCAAAAGAAATAATCAAAGCACTATCTATATCTATCTATCATCTATCTATCTATCTTTCTATCTATCTGACATCTATATATTTTTATCTCTTCTTGTATATGGAATTTATTATAATGTCTTACAGGCTCATCTAGTAATGGGTATTTACAATGGAAAGTCCAAGAATCTAAGAGGCTGGATATGTTAACTGGTTTTGAGTATACAGAAGATTCTATAATAAATAGACCATAATGCCAATGAAGGAACAATTAACCAGGAGCACATTAAATTGTCCGTGAGAGTGAGGACAACAGACAAAAGGCAAAATCTTCTATGCTCTTTACACAGGCTGCCATGAAAAGATATGTCCCAGACTGAGGGTGTGTTTTCCTATTTCAAATAACCCAATAAATTAAGAATACCTCACAGATGTAGACAGAGGCTTGGATTTTTAGTTAAGTACAGATGTAGTCAAGGTAACAACCTAAAATAGCCATCACATTTTTAAATTTAAAAATTATTTCTCCAAAATAGTTTCCTGACCAGCATTGGAAAGTTAATTCCAGTAATTTAATGGTTTTGAAAATAAAATAATTTTTAAACCTCTTGTGAAACTTTCAAATAATAACATCTAGCATTTCTTTGGGCAAAGAGGGATATATATTTAAATTTTATTTTTCAACCAAATTTGCACATATTTAATTAGATCTTTGACATTTTTAATTCTTAGAGGGAATTAACATTATTTTTGCGGCAAACACCTATTTTCTTAAAATACTTCTGGTATTTTAAGAAAATATGTAGATTAGGAGGAGACAGGGAAGATAAAGGTGATAAAATAAGTAATGTCTAATAGCATGAATTTCACTGCAAAAAGTGAACACACATGTTTGAGGGTAATAAATCAATGCACTTCAGACATGTCCAGTTTCATATGAATGGATGATTTAAAACTTAGTCTGAAAGTAAGAAATAAAGCTGAAGTGTACTTTTGTATTTTGAGGTGCCTTACTGAAGCCTGAGCAACAATCTGGTTTCTCAGTTTTTATTGTACTTGTTCCTGTTGCTCCATAATGAATTGATTCACATTCAGTAGTTTGAAACCATGTAAAATTCCTGGTTAAGTTTATTGTGTTAGTGTAAATTATGAGTTGTTGGAGGCCTGTGCTTAGGGTCTAAGCAACTCGACCTCATATGTTGACTGGGTATAAGTTCATCTAAAGTTTCAAACACAGTGCAGAACATCAGTCTACATTCTGCTATGACATTTATATGGAGTAGAAAAGGGTGACATTCACCACTTAAGAGTTCTAAGGCTTTGCTTTCTTCTTGTTTGTTTGTTTGTTTAGAGTCCACTAATGATTGAGTACATCCCCTGCTTATCTTTCTGAGTTTGTGATACCTCGCTCAGGAGGATATTCTCCAAATCCATTCATTTGCCTGCAAATTTTAGGATATCTTTTTTTTTTCTTACTGCTGAGTAGTAAGTACTGAGTAGTAGTACTCCATTGTGTAGATGTACCACAGTTTGCTAAGCCATTCTTAAGTTGAGAGACATCTAGTTTGTTTCCAGGTTCTTGCTATTACAAATAATGTTGCTATGAACCTGATTCACTCTTGTGGGAGAAAACTGGATCTGCCAGGAGTGGAGACTGAACTAAGCAATATTGGAATTGTGGGAACATGGGACTGCCTGCTGCCTGCCCCGGGAGGGGTTGGGGAGTTGTGGAGAAGAAATAATGACCTGATGTGGTGGGAGGGGGAAGGGACCTTGAATAAGGATATACAAGGATAGAAAGTGTGACTGCTTTGTTAATAATAAATAAATAAATAAATAATAAAAAAGAGTTCTCAGGCTCTTTCTTCATTCTCTCCTGGAGTGTAGAGAGCAGTTTGCTACTACTAGGCTAACAGGAGACCATGAATACCAGAGAATATCAGATATGATTCATCTGCAATAATCTAATTGATTAAATCCAAGTCAATTAGTGGAAGATTGACCATACCTGTAATTGTTCCTTTCCATACAATAGAATACACCAGAAGTAAAATCTTAAAGTATTCTTGAATTTCACATACAGTCAATAGGGGGATTTTCATCAAATGAATGTTCCGAGATTGGAATCCTGGTAGTCAACTACTAGTTCTCTCTACTGTTCCCTGCTAGTTTTTAAGTAACAACCATAAGTTTCTTGCTTTTCTTTTCTGTGCAAACTTTATTTGCAATCCTGAATATGTTGATTGTCTCAGGATGCTAAGTGGTGAGAAGTGCCACAGTCTGGCAGCAACTATTAATCCAGGCATAATTGTCTCATGTTAGCAATATTTGTGACAAACAGAAATTGGTGGAAGACAGAAAGCAGTACAAATGATATACAATTAGCCAGTGGTGCATTATTTAGTTTTATAACCAAACTAAGCTCCTGACAAAGGATAAAGTTAATATGTCTATGGAAATAGGAAGAGAAAAAAGCAAGACAATCTAGTAATTTGAAACATGGCCCCAATATCACTTCTATGGATAAATGTGTGAAAGTGCTACTTGTAAAGTCTTTCTCAGACAAAATTTATAGAATCATGTTAAATTATGTGATATTCTATAATGAATTGTAGTACAGTTTTGGGTGGCTCACAGTTCCAAGGTAACTTAGTTCTATATCTTTGATTCTTTTCTTGTTTGATAAAGAAAACATATAGATATATATACATATATGTAAAATTTTGTATCAGTGCAATTTCTTCGAATGATAGTAGAGAGACCGTGTCTGCTGGTGCTACAGTTCAACAAGTTATAGCCAGAAAGAAAAGGGGAGTAGAAAGCAGGACTCAGGCAATAACAAGATTGAAATAGTGGGTGGGGGCTTTGCAGACAACCCAAACTAAGGAGGACTAAAGGATATATGAACGCAAGAAAATGTAGTTTATGGATTTCAAAAGGTGCAAACAACTACCAAGTCTTTCAGCCTAAGACCTTGAGATGAAAGCTCTTAACATCTCTATACAAAGGCTCTATACCAGCAGGCAATACTGTAGCAATGGAGGCTTTCCCTGGGCATACTGTCTTTCAGTATACCATGTCATATTTTATTATACATTTATAGGTCATAGTTTATAGTAGCTTGTTTAACACATTAACTTCTCTTCTGCTTAGCAATTTCTGTCTTCAAAAATTACTCTTCCTAATTTTATTATGTACTTCTTTCACTTATGTGCAAAGTAGAAATAGTATAATTTTCATTAGTATATAATATATCAACAGTTAGTTTCAGGAGGGGTGGTATTAGAATCATCATATTATTGTTAATTTGCAATATCAAAGTCATTGACAATATTCTTATTAAAAATTTTTAGCTGTTTAATTATTCTCAAGAAAAAACCATATTTCCTGAACATTTTGAGTTATGGCTTTTTTAGTTTTACTATTTTCTTTGACTGATATATCTATTTGAGCTACTGAGTCTTCCACTTCAGAGATTCTATCTCCCATCTCTTGAACTCTGTTTGTTATGCTTGTATCTGTGGTTCCAGCTTTTTTCTTCAGGTTTTCTATTTCCATCTTTGCCTCATTTTGTGCCTTTTTTATTGCTTCCATTTCGGCT
>PVIH01029009.1:0-14324 GCA_004025045.1 Sigmodon hispidus | reverse complement strand
AAAGGTATTAGCTCAACTATGTTCATAGCAGCATTATTTGTAATAGCAAGAACCTGGAATCAACCTAGATGTCCCTCAACTGAAGAATGGATTAACAAACTGTGGTACATCTACACAATGGAATACTACTCAGCAGTAAGAAAAAATGATATCCTAAAATTCACAGGCAAATGGATGGATTTGGAGAATATCCTCCTGATTGAAGTATCACAAACTCAGAGAGATAAGCAGGGGTTGTACCCACTCACTAGTGGTCTCTAAACAAACAAACAAGAAAAAAAAGCCAAACATGCCCAAGCAGCAAACCACAACCACTGAATAGCTTGGGATCAGAAACACCCTGGACTGACCCTTCAAACCCCAGTCCATCTATAGATACACCTGACTCACTCTTGAGGGAGGGGGGACAAAACTGGATTTGGCCGGGAGTGAAGACTGATCCAAGCATTGTTGGGCCAGTGTGACCATAGGACTGTCTGCTCCCTGGCAACGGAGTGGATGGGGAGTTGCAGAGAAGAAAAATGATCAGATGTGGTGGGAGGGGGAAGAGACCTTCAATAAGGATATACAGGGATGGAAAAAAAATTCAGAGGGAAAGCTGAACACAAAGAAAATATATGTGTAGTAATCTTATTTGAATTTCCACCCTTGATAAGCCATGCTTATGATTATATCCTCTCTATAGTTATTGTTAACTCTTCAGCATATTTTTTAAATTCTTTTTACTGTTTTTTTGATAAATACAAAATAAAGAAAAAAATATATATCAATCAATGACACACAATAAAGATAATTCTCAGATTATTAAAAATTGTAGAACTATTTATGACTAGATGTTTTTCACTGAAAAAATGGGTGATGGAAATTCAGTGCATATATGTATATATATATATGGGACTTGGAACTAGGAGAGAGGGGAAACTGTGGTCATGATGTAAAATGCAAGAGAAGAATACCTTTTTAAGAAAAAATAAAATTAATGTGTAGAGATTAAAAATTATGGAATGCTTATCCCTAAATGGGACATTTATAACACAATTCCTAATCCTGAAAGTGAGGGATCGTCTTTGAAGATGGAGCAGAGAAATTGTTAAGAGCTGAAGACAGTAGCTGGGTACAAAGAATTTTCTGTGCACATCAGGACAATTGCACATCCAAAATGATTGTAGCTGTGGCTGCATTCATAGAAAAGATCTTCACAAACTCAAATGAGACAAATTTCCAGCATAGAGGAGACTGTAGTGACGAAGCTTAACCATAGCTGAAGAACTCTTAAAATTGATGGCTGTTGGAAAAGGAAGAGCCAGTTTTCTTCAGCAGACCCTGAGAAGCTCCCCAAGTTACAACAGATGGTCTTACAGCCATGCTCATACAGGAAGCATTAAGGCACCTTATTGTTTTTTTATTTAATGAAATTGAGGAGTAGATAGGTAAAAGTAGGCAAGATAATAAGGTGGGATATACTTGATCAAGACATATTACATGCATGCATGAAATACTTAGACAATTTTGAAAAGAGTAAAATTGTTATATTTTAAGGAAAATGCATAAAACTAGAGATCATCATCTTAAGCTAAATAAGCCTGATTCAAAAAGACAAGTATCATATTTTTTCTCATATATGGATTTGAAAAACATCCAAATATATTACATCGATCCAGTGTGAACAATGTGGGAAGCAGCTTTGTGAACTGCTGAGCAGAATGCAAACCATCTCAATCATCACAGCAAATGAAATTATCATGAATAGTGGTAGAAGCAGCTTTCTCTGATACTTTCCTTTCAACTATGTAGATGCTTGAAATGGTGGTATAGATACGTAATGGTGTGTTTTAAATAAATGAGACATACTGTCATTTTTAAAATGAATTTGACCATGAGTTACTTGCAGCACTAATGGTTTCCTCATTGTATTTTGAGTTGCTTTATATCTAGAGATTGAATATTGGCTTTAGGAATAGTGATGTTTGCAAAATGCCATGAGGAGCTGAGGAAGTTCATTCTGAATGTTTAGAGTGGGCAGAGTTATCAGTGAATATGTATTGTTGACACTGGCAGGACCATGTCAAGGACCAATACCACAGACACACAGGAATTTGGAAAAGCCTCCTCCTACCCCAGTGGAGGATCAGAGGAATGAAAAGCTCTGTCTTGAGTGTAAATGGTGACAGTGAGCAAGTATGAGTTTTGTGAATGATCCATCACTGTGTGCAAAATACCAGCCTTGGCTTCCTACTCTTGATGTTTACATCCTAAAATTGTTTGCCTACAGACACCCAGTAAAACTAGCTAACAATTCCTGCTCTGCTGGAGAGTGCTAATGTTCCAAGTTATAATGTAGTTGGTACCTTCTATCAAAGTATGCACAGCCCATTCTACATTAAATTTGCTGAAGTCTGTGTATCTGTCCTCAGTTAATTCCCTCACAGATCCTGGACAGAGTTCTAGGACCCAAGCCTTCTGGATGCTGCAATATGACTTAGGTTAGATAAAATGAGATACTGGCTGGAACCTATGTTAGGTCATTTTGGCCTCTTACAGAAACAAATTAATGGATAGTAGGTTTATTTTGACACATAGTTAGTGAAGTATCCATTAAGGTAGTTGAGTCATATAGCATCTAGGACTCTTTCATTCATACCTGTGGGTATAAATGATCAGTGGTCATGTATCAAGGGATCAGGAAGCAGGGAGAGGTTAGGCCAGTGAGAATTGTCCAAAACCCTTAATGTTCAACCCCACCTTCTCCAGCTACTTCCTACCTTCTAAAAATTTTCTTTGTGACCTCATAAACTATCACCAGCAATTGCAGAATAAATGTTCAAAGATAGTAGCCTGTGGGGGACATCTAATTTTAAAATCATAACAAATCCATAATATCTTTGTGCAGTTCTATTTTATTGCAAGAACAGAAAGAGCCCAGGAGGCATTCAAAGGATTCAAACAAACATCACAGTGATTAACGCTATTAAGACCATCCTGAGGTTTCTTAAGTGCCTGCTGAATAATCCATGAAGAGATGCCTGTGTCCATTTTCCATCTCCTCTCACCTCTCTCTTGTCTTTTATTTGGTTTTCTTAAATCATTTTCTGTAAACTTTCTTCCACTTCTCACTTTCCCTTTTTACTTGTCTACAATTATGCCTTAGGCTCAGGTATAATTATAACTTTATCTGCTTCAAAAAAAAATAAGCAAATGACTGTAAAATGCTGACAATTCCTTGAGGGGTCAGCCATCAAGTCTCAGAGAGAGAGTTGTAAATCGTTTAAATTTAATTAGAGAATGATGCACCATCTTCACTTTTTTATTATTATGCTTTTTTTGCCCCTTACAGGGCTCTTGGCTTGTATTATGAATAATTGCTTGGTTTTGTCCACTCACAAAATATTTACTAAATATTTAAATAAATGATGAGCACAGTTATACTTAGACATTTATTGTTGCTACCCCATTCTTTTTTAAACAAAATAACTTTATTTACTAAAAAAATATAATAAAGTAGAGTGATAAGAAAGAAAAAAATATGTAGCAATGCCATTGTATAGAATAAATAGTGTTGAGATCAAATGAAAAACATAAGACTATATTAAATATAATATTCAGATCCCAAGCTGGTTCAGTGGTTGTGGTTTGCAGCTTGAGTGTTCTTTACCTTAATTTAATGTCCACTAATGAGTGAGTATATTCCCTGCTTATCTTTCTGGGTTTGTGATACTTCTTCACTCAGGAGGATATTCTCCAATTCTATCCATTTTAGGGTATCATTTTTTCCTTACTGCTGAGTAGTATTCCATTGTGTAGATGTACCACAGTTTGTTAATCCATTCTTCAGTTGAGGAGGGCATCTAGGTTGTTTCCAGGTTCTTGCTATTATGAATAGTGATGCTATGAACATAGTTGAGTTAATGCCTTTGGAGTGAGAATGTGCATCTTTAGGGTATACACCCAGAAGTGGTATTGCTGGGTCCTTGGGGAGATTGATTCTCAATTTTCTGAGAAACCGCCATACTGCATTCTAGAGTGGCTGAACAGCTGATATCACAGGTACCTTTCACCTTCACCTTCATTGCTGCATCTAAAAGAATGTGGTAGCAGCAGTGCTAAATCTATGCAAGTGAAGGCGAAAGGTACCTGTGATATCAACCATTATCACAATTCAGTGCTGAGCACTAGGTAGCTGTCCATAAGCATAGTGTTTTTCTCTCCTGCTGATCACAGACTTGCTCTTTACATTTTCCTTAACATCAACGTGGCATTTCTAGGAGATAAAATGAATGTAATAGGTTTTGAATTCCTAGTGTTGCATGGGTGCCATCTTTCTCCTAACTGAAATGAATTAAAATAATTGCAAATCAATTTCTTTTTAGTTCTGATTTGTACTGAGGGTGTAGTTTAAGACACAGACAAAGCAAGAGACTGATGTGAGGTGGCCTCTGTTTCCCTCCCTTCTCTGGTAAAACTGAATCTACTTTCTGGTTTTCTGTTAATTTTCAAAATACTTGAAGTCTTAACCTAGAAATGTATTATCAAGACTAACTTAGTTTTAATTTAAAATGTACCTTCTCTTCAAAGCTTTCACTGGCAATCAAATTCTTAGGCATCTCAGGCCAAAAAATAAAAAATAAAAATAAAAATATAAATGACATCCAGAGGCCCTGAAGAGAAAAATCACAACAATGCATTATGTACCTTTGACCAAACCCATGTTCTTGGAAGAGTAATCAGAGGCTGACAATTGTTTTAGATGAATCAACAGATTTTTCTCTTTCCAACAAAGGTGGGCATCACCTTCTTACAAATAACAATCACCTGGAATAAGGTCCCATCATTCAGGAGATAGATGAGAGGGAAAATTTGAATAGGTGGTGGGAAGTGTCTGCCAAACAACAGAAAGGTGACTGTCTAAAGTTTGGTTCTGTGGCATTAAAAATTATTATTATAAATTACTCATCCTCAACTTTCATTGTGCCTTATAGAAGGAAAACGGATTTGCCATCTCTATTTATTAATCTTTGGTACATAGATCTAATCTGTTTCTTTTTTAATAAACATATACTGGTTTAATGATTGCTTGATAGATGTCATTGAAATGTTTTAGTTGGTATGACATAGTTGGATAAGTCAGAGAATATTTTCTTTTTTTAAAGTTTGTTTATTAATTTGTCTTAGGAATGTATTTTTTTAATTTTTTATTATGAATAAAGTCACATTTTCTATCTGTGTATATTCTTATTCAAGGTCCCCTCCCCCTCCCACCCTCTCCAGTCACTCTCTATTCTCTACATCTCCCCATCTCCTACCGAGCATGGGCAGGAGGTCCCAAGGTCCCAATATTTCTCAGTTCAGCCTCCACTCCTGGCAGATCCAGTTTCCTCCCCCTAATATCAAGACTGAGTCAGGTGTTCCTCTAGAGGGAGTGGGATCCAAGGTGTCAGTATAAGGTGTTTCAGATCCCAAGCTATTCAATGGTTGTGGTGTGCAGCTTGGACATGCTTAGCTTTTGTTTTAAAGTCCACTAATGAGTGAGTACATCCTCTGCTTATCTTTCTGGGTTTGAGATACTTCTCTCAGGAGGATATTCTCCAAATCCATCCATTTGCCTGCAAATTTTAGAATATTTGGGAAATATCCAGTGATTTTTAAAACTGAGAATCAGATCTTAGTCTTAATTACTATTTATTGCTTTAGATGAAATATATTTTTTGTGTTCATGAGGGCTGTAGAGCATTCAAGTTCATGTGTGTTTGTGGGTGTGTCATGGGTGTACTAATGCACATGGAGGTCAGAAGGCAACTTTATCTGTTTGTTTCTTAGGTGCCATCTGATTACTTTTTGACATAGAGGCTCTCACTGGTCTGAGTTTACTGATTAAGTCAGTGAACTGGGGTTACAAGCATGCTCCACACCCTTGGTTTTCTATGTGCACCCTCAGGTTGTCTTCAGGTCCCTGTGACTCTTAGGAAACCTTTTACTGAATGAGTAATTTCCCTACTCTGAGAAACACCTTTTAAGATAAGTTAGAGTTGATATGAACCAAGTTATAAAAATATAAAATAAAATAAATACTTCATATGTATGAGTAATGTCATTTGAAATACAGTTTAGGTGATATATCCACCTATTGTAAGAAATAAATAAAACACTTTCAAATATAAAGAATTACATACATGTATAAATTATATAAATAATTGTGAATATACATAAGGATGACATATCTTTATCTCCTTAAAGAGTACACGATCTATATTAAATTCTTTTTAGACATTTTGCTCTGTTATTGTATTTTCTGTCTAGTCTTCCTATATTCTACTTCTTGATACATTCAGAAAGTTATTTGCTTTGGACTATAATAATAAGCCTTTAGAGTCACATTATAATGTTTTCAAATGTCACTGACTGTTGTTTTCTTCACTTGGAAAAGTGTTTTACCTAGAAATTTTTTCTAATACAAGTAATACACAGTTGCATTAGAAGTAGTTTTGTGATACATTCCACCATTATTTTTATATTATTTTCCAAGCACAGAGGTGATAGATCATTCTCGGTTCCTCATCCCCTCTGCTATGAGTACATTTTGCATCTTTTTAAACCTGAAAATGTAGCCCATCAGAGGAAGTGCGAGTGTCCCCTTGCCTTTTATCTAGAATGTAGATATCACTGTTGAGGGCCCTGTGGACTACTTGCTGTAGCATTATTCCTTATAGATTCCCTGTGGCTTCTATGTACAGAGGAGTTCTCAGTTACCCCGCATGGCATTGAATAAAAGCTATTTCAAACTTGTAAAATGAATCACAAGATTGATGACTAGACAACTAAAAGCACATTAATGTGTGAGGAGTGTGATGTGGGAAGAAGGGGCTGAATCCATAGAGCCTGCTCTTTCTTCTGTTGTGTGAGTGCAGGAACAACTATGCCTGTAAATCCACAAAACACAGTCTGGTAGAAGAACAACCATTTTCATTCAGCTTTGACTTTTCAATCCTCTGTTCTTGAAACGGCTCTCAAAAAATGGAAGATTAAAGAAAAGCAGCCTTTCAACCAGCTCAAGAAACTACATTTGGGGACCCACTTTTAAATGTAAACTCACTAACAAGAGCCCAAGATCCAACAGAAACCAGAGGAAAAGAGTCTAGGAATCTCTTTGTCCTGTGTACTCATTCAGAGGATGGTGTCTCTCTGGCTATGAAAATGAATAGGATGAGATATTTGTGGCAAGAGGGTCAGATGAGTGTTTAGACTGTATGTGAATCCACCATCCTGATATGCTCTCAGCCTGCCATAACAAGAGGAAGCTGTAAGAGACAATGAAAGAAGTTGTTACATGCCTGTACTTTTACTATTATTGCTCATGGGCTGCCGCACAAATTCATTCTGAAGATCAGAAAGCTACTTTTCGTGATGTTTAATTGTGACTCTTGGCAGATGTCTAGGAGATGAGCAAACATTCCTCTGGGTTTGTCTTTGAAGATTTTCCTAGAGACCATTAGACCAGGAGGACCCTGACATATAAATGGTTTAATTTAATGGTAGATTCTAATATTAAATCAACTGTTTGTGGAACTATGAGAGATGATGTCTCACTGGAAGAAATGTATCACTGGAACATACCCTTGACCTGTTGATCTGGCCTGGTCCTTTATTCCCTGTGCTAGAATCTCTGCCTGACATAAGTTCAATGGCTAATGCTACACGGCCCTGCCACTATACAAGGCTTAAAATTATTGAAGCTGAGAACTAAACAAATCCTTTCTTTTTATGTTCTTTCCTTGTGGAATTTGCTCTTGGAGATAGACAACTTTCTGCCAACTAGTATGGCACCTTTACCTTGTATCAGAGCCACCTGTATTTCCTTGTCCTTTTCAGATCACCTCTGAAAATTGAGTGTGTTGCTATTAACATGTGTCACTTCCTTTCTGAGGATCCCAATTAAAAACTCCTTTGAGTCTCACCTCATTGCACTTATACTGGAAACATCAGAACATCTTTCTTAATATGTGAGCTATTCTGCTTGTCCTCATTCTCCTTATTTTATCTTTCTTCTCACAGATGATGAGGTTCCACTTACATATATTTCTCATAGGCTCTTACCCTTCTAGAAAATCAGAAATGGTTAGAAAACTATTCTTAACCAGTAGGAAGCCTTTCTATTATTCCAATATCTGCTACTACTTTTATTATTAGCACAATAGCAAAGTATAACCTTGGGAGACCATTATTTCACATTGGTACATTTGAATATAGCTTCCATGCAAAGTGCTGAAGGCATCTTTTAATTATTATGGTTTCATCCTGGTAAGTTGCAAAAGTAAATCGTATGATTCTTGTGCCTATGCCACACAAACATTTTTATTACATGAAAAATTGTTAGAGTTTAAATTAGTGGATAGCTAGTATTATTCAGATTTTAGAAAAATAAATACCCTCTGGCAACCCAACTGCCATAGCAATCTACATTTCTATTATTCTCTAGTGACAAATACGTTCTTGAGAAACTGGGAAAACAACCCTAACTCTGAGATGGGGCCAATGTCACTTTTCACCTCCTTTATTATGATAACCTTGAGGAATAAGGATATTTAGGGACACACAACAGACTAAAGCCCTTTCACCACTTGGTTTCAAGGATTATGAAAAGTGGGACTTGTAATTTTTGAGTAAGAATAGAAGCAAAAATAGTAAGATGCAACAGCTACCTTACTGACTGGGAGGAGGGCCCTAAGCACCAAAACAATTAATTGTTACCCTCAACCAGGGGGAGGAAGCTGGAGGTGGGAAGGGGAATGAGGATTTCAGATAATTGGTCCCCTATTTGAAAACTCAACTAGTAATTGTTATAACGCACACAAGCTTGAATGCGTTTTGCTGACTGTGATAAACTGTCACGGATGAAATTCTACCTATCAAGCAGTTTAATTTTCACTCATTTTATTTTATAATTGAAAATATTTTTCATACAATGTCTCTGATAATGTTTTCCCCTCCCTGTTCTCTTCCCAGATCTTCCCACACCCTCATCAATTCAAGTACATCTTCTTTATCTCTTTCTCTCTCTTAAGAAAACTAACAGGTAAATAAACAAACACAAATAAAACAAAATGAGAGAAGGAACATAGAAACAAAAAGAAACATACACAGCACTTGTACACATACACACAGTTGCACATTCTTGTGAAGAGGGTGGGCTTCCCTAAGGAAAAGGGGGACTGGTCTTCTATTGATGGTATATCAATAGCTGTGCTCCCCTGCTAGACCTTCCAAACAAGCTCCTGGTTATAGTGTTAAATCACTCATTAGATCCCTGAATAGAAAATTAGAAACAGATTAAACACACCATTTTAGTAAATTCATTTTCAGTAGTCCTCTGTATTAGGCTCAGAGCATTCATTGCCAACATCAATTATGAGCAATTATAAATTGTTCCATATCTTATATTTTCACATGAATTTGCAGAAACTTAAGACATTTACCTACTGACATTTTTTAGTCAAATGAACTGAAGATAAGTAGGATATTTTAGGAGGATGGAATTGGTTTTATTTCTGTTTTGCTTCTTGACTTTTGTTTGTTGGGTTTTGTTTGCTAACATATGTGATATTCAAGAATGTGTTCACATATAAGCAGGATTTGTGTGTGGGGGCAACGGCACATACACAGGAGTCATCACTCATTCCTGTGTGGGTCTGAGGCTCATGCTGGGAGTCTTCTGCTACTGTTCCTACATTATTCATTGAGAAAGGTTATCTCCTCTAAATCCAGAGCTCACTATTCTGGTTAATCAAGTTAGTAAACTTAATCCAGGGATCCCCTGTTTTGGAGCCTTCTAATGTGGGAATTAGAGGCAGACTGCTATGCACACTAGATATTTACATGGAGGAAGGGGATCCCAACTGTGGCTCTTCACACTTGACTACCAATTCCTTTCCTGCCAATCAATCTCCTTAGGTCCTGTTTATGTTTTTAAACCTGTGACTTCTGTGGAGAATTCTGTGCTCAGTAAACTTTAATATGTATGGTTAAATGTTTAATTTCTCATGGGTAGGAGGAACAAGGACATCATGGAAAGTACTGGCTTGTTTCCTTGATTTTCCAGTGAATCAGTCGTGGATTATTCCCCCTTCATTTACAATATCTTAGACGCATCCACCTAACCTGTCATATGAACATAAAAGTGAATGAAGTATTTCTTCCCTGTCTTTGATGCGTAGAACTTGTCACTTGCTCCTGACTATCAAACTCTGAAATAAAATAAGCAGTGTTGAATTCCCTGAATATTGCACTACATCATTCATTTACACAGATGTTTGAAATAACCTTTGATATTGACCAATTGCATTAAAAGCTTGAGAATATTAAATCTCAGAAAATAAAAACACCCAGTTTCTGAGAGATATTAGTATATAAGCAAAGCACTTTCTTCAGCTACACACTTGGACATTTTCTTGAAAAAAATAAATCTAAAACTGTCATTTCATAACATTTCTTTAGTTGTTTTAATGATATACTTGACTCATATATTACAAAACATCAATTTCTGTAGTAAAAATGTGACTGAATACACATACTCTCTAGTCAGTTTAGGCATATTGGACATAAGAAATTATTCACTGTGCTCACAGTCAAATAAAGAATTTGAAACTAAACCAGCAAAGCAGGAGCTAGCCATTCACATCTTTTCAGAGTGCAAACTCAGATTCCTTGCTGTCAAATATTTATCAGAAAATTGATGATGAGAAAATTGTTCTGAAGGCTGCCTAGAGAATAGCTGTCAAGAGATTAATTGTAAAAGATGAAAGATTGCCTGAAGAATTTACCTTCCTCCCTTGATCTCTTCTCTCATGTGTGTGTGTATGTGTGTGTGAGTGTGTCACACACACATACACACACACCCTAAATAAAATTTACTGAATGGCATTGTGCATTTGAGAGCTAGTAAGGTATTCAAAACTTTTTCATGATTAGCTTATTTTTGAAATATTGGATTTAAATATCTCTTGAACCCCAATCACAAATGGAAGCAGGTGATCTTGCTTTCAGCAGCTACTTAAAATTTCATCACTTTCATGACTTAAGGCATCACACTACATACAGTTGTCTAGAGCACATTCTTTCTGTTTCATTGGCTGTAGTTTGCAAATAGCCAATGAATGCTCTTCATTGGTAAACTTCAAGAAAAGCCTCTGGGTCTGATTGTTAAATGTACTTCAGTGTTTTTGAGAACCTGATTTATTATGGGCACATTTTCATCTTTATAAGGTCCCATGGGAAGAATTTCCCTCAGGCTCCACTATCAACAACAGATCTTTTTCTGTGAAGAAAGTGTTACTATTCTTCATTTTTATCTTAAAATTCTTATGAGAATTCTATACTGAAGATTCTTATATACTTTTACAGTCTATACTAACTACCAGAAAGCTTGGACCAAAATTCTCACTTGTCTCTTAAAAATTCTTCTAGATTTTTCCATATATCACTGATATATATGCAGCTTTATTTTTTTATCTATACTTTGTTTTGCCACCTTTCATTTTCACCAAACTATATGAACTTATTTGATTGTATCTTTCTCTGTGTCTGTTTCTTTTTGACATATGATGCAGCTGAATTCCGTGCCTTTGCTTATCAATACTATTCTAATATTTCCCATAATAACATTTTATATCTATGAGAATGAACAAATTTATGACCTTGTTTACAGCGTTGATTTTCTTTAATTTAGGTTAGGATGTATCTCAATAATTCTTTTGTATAATGAAAACATTATAGGTGAAAAGGGCTGAAATGTGGTAAATTACATACATGCCTGATTATTGCTTTTGAGTATTTGTTTCCTCCCATGGTTACATGATTATTTGGAAACTTTGAATTATTCATCACAAGCCTGAAAAATTTAAAGATCAAAATTTGAAATATTTTTTTCCTGATTGCTTATTAGTTTTAAAACAATGTACAGTTGAGAGATTAAAAGTGGAGTCATTTAAACTGGAGATGGACTACAGACATTTTTTCCAGGCTTTTGTTTTACCATAACAATATGGAAACAAGCACAACTGCTATTATTACATTTTGTAAATGTAATAATATTTCAAGTTTTTGTAATAGCATAATGTTACACTATGAAAATATAGTGACAATTATATTATACCACAATAATAAATTGAGAAATACTTCTTAGTAATGTGTCTGAGAAACTTGAGAGATAGAAGTTTATTGGTAAACATGATAGCAGAGACATAAATTTGATATGAGCACACTTTCCATTTTAAGTTGTTTTCCTAAGAATGCTTCTAGTTTTTGTTTTTGTTTTTGTTTTTTTTTTTTTGTATTTTTTTAGTAGTGATTCAGATAGAGAAAAGGTGGCATAGATTTGGACTTTACACCAAAAGTTTCCCTCATCTCTGGAGGGCAAGAAAGTTGCATCTGATTCTTAAGGTCTCAAGAAATACATGTTTATGAATCCATTCTCAGATCCTTGATCAATATGCAGAAGTGAATTTACCATGATGATGATATAGGTCTTCCCATTGTACTTTGGTTCATCATAAATAAAGAGAACAGTGACAGACCAGAGAAACAACCCCATCTAAGTCCTGGTTGGTAAACAATGCATTTAGTGGATTTACATACAGAGTCATCAATGGCTCAGGCAGTTACATAATTGAAAATATATCTCACCATGGATGGTGGTGACTCACATAAGCTTTCTAATGAGTTTCTCCTACAACCTTCTGACACCTGTACTATGGAAGCATCGCTTTCCCCAGCATCTATCAACAACTTAGACAGTCTCAGGGAGGGGCTCTATAAGCTTTGCTTCCCTTGAGTTGCAAGTCTTCTTTTTTTCCGCATGTACACACATATGTACAAGCATGTACTTTTTTATTTATTATGAATAAAGTCATTTTTATCCATGTATATCCTTGTTCAAACTCCCTTCCCCCTCCTGCCCCTTCCAGTCACTCTCTCTTTTCCAAATCACTTTTTTTGCCTTCCCAGCAAGGGGAAGAGGTTCCAAGATCCCACTGTACCTTAGTTCAGCATCCACTCCTGGCAGATCTGCTTTCCTCGTCCCAACATCAAGACTGAGTCAGGTGTTCCTCTGGAGGGAGTGGGATACAAGGTGCCAGTCCAAGGTGTTTCAGATCCCAAGCTGTTCAGTGTTTTGGGTTTCCAGCGTGGACATGTTTTGCTCTTTTGCTTTTTTTTGTTTTGTTTTTTTTTTTTTTGGGGGGGGGGCAGAGCAATAAGCATGGATTTATTTGTATTATTCTATTTGTTTGACCAGCACTATCCATTGAAAATGATGTCTCTTTTTCAGTGTGTATTCCTGTATTTTTTTTTTTTTTGGTTTTTATTTTTGTTTTGTTTTTCCTTCTTTATTTATTTTGTATTTATCAAGAAAAACAGTAAAAAGAATTTAAAATGCTGCTTAGTTAACAATAACTATGAAGAAGATAAAAATCATAAGTATGACTTATCAAGGGTGATAATGCAAATAAGATTACTACACATACATTTACTTTGTGTTCAGCTTTCCCTCTGAATTTTTTCTTTTTCATCCCTGTATATCCTTATTCAAGGTCCCTTCCCCATCCCACCACATCAGGTCATTTTTTCTTCTCCACAACTCCCCATACCCTCCCTGGGCAGGGAGCAGACAGTCCTATGGTCCCACTGACCCAATAATGCTTAGATCAGTCTCCACACCTAGAAAATCCAGTTTTGTCCCCGCTCCCTCAAGAGTGAGTCAGGTGTTCCTATAGTTGGAGTGGGATCGGAAGGGTCAGTTCAGGGTGTTTCTGATCCCAAGCTGTTCAGTGGTCATGGTTTGCAGCCTGGGCATGCTTGGCTTTTTTCTTGTATGTTTTTTTTTTTTTTTTTTTTAGATTTAGATTAGTGTTTTTATTTGACCGTCTTAGCCAATGTTTCAAGTCAAAAGATATACAACAATAAACTTATAAGATTGTATTAGCGATCAAAATGGTCACAAATATGTCCAGCATCTAACCAAAGGTGTATGTATTAAGCTTCTCTTAAATGTCACTTGTATTGATATTGCATATACACTGTGAAAAACATTCATGTATTCTTCAATAGCAGACAGGATACAGGTAAGAAGGACAGAGGTTCTTGAGGGAGAGGGGAAAGAACTGGATTTGGCCAGAGGTGGAGACTGACCTAAGCATTAATGGGTCAGTGGGACCATAGGACTGTATGCTCCCTGCCCAGGGAGGGGATGGGGAGTTGCAGAGGAAAAAAAAAAAAAAAGTGACCAGATGTGTTGGGAGGGGGAAGAGACCTTGAATAAGGATATACAGGGATGGAAA
>PVIH01029008.1:0-14329 GCA_004025045.1 Sigmodon hispidus | reverse complement strand
CATGGTGGATGATATCTTTTATGCATTGTTGTATACGGTTTGCCAAAATTTTGTTGAGAATTTTCACATCAATATTCATGAGGGAAATTGGTCTGTAATTCTCCTTCTTTGTTGTGTCTTTGAGTGGCTTGGGTATTAGGGTGATTGTGGCCTCATAAAAGGAATTTGGCAATATTCCTTCAGTTTCTACTGTGTGAAACAGTTTGAGGAGTAACGGTAGTAATTCTTCTTTGAATGTCTGGTAGAATTCGGCACTGAAGCCATCTGGACCAGGGCTTTTATTTTTGGAGAGGTTTTTAATGACAGCTTCAATTTCCTTAAGGGTTATAGGCCTGTTTAGGTAATTAATCTGGTCTTCATTTAATTTTGGAAGATGGTGCCTGTCCAGAAAGCTGTCCATTTCTTCTAGGTTTTCCAATTTTGTGGAATACAGATTTTCAAAATATGACCTGATAATTCTCTGTATTTCCTGGGGGTCTGTTCTTATGTCCCCCTTTTCATTTCTGATTGTTTTGATTTGTACACTCTCTCTGTGTTTTTTGATTAGTTTGGCTAAGGGCTTATCTATCTTGTTAACTTTCTCAAAGAACCAACTCTTAGATTCGTTGATTCTTTGTATTGTTCTTTTTGTTTCAATTGTATTGATTTCAGCTCTAAGTTTGATTATTTCCTGGCATATACTCCTTCTTGGTGAGTTTGCTTCTAATTGTTCTAAGGTTTTCAGCTGAGCTGTTAGGTCTCTAGTGTGAGATTTCTCTAGGTTTTTCATGTAGGCATCTAGCGCTCTGAATTTTCCTCTTAAGACTGCTTTCATTGTGTCCCATAAGTTTGGATATGCTGTGGATTCATTTTCATTATATTCTGGGAAGACTTTGATTTTTTTCTTAATTTCTTCCTTGACCCAGAGATGGTTCAGCTGAGTGATGTTTAGTTTCCATGAGTTGGTAGGCTTTCTTTGATTTTTGATGTTGTTGACCTCTAACTTTAGACCCTGGTGGTCTGATATGTTACAAGGAATTATTTCCTTTTTTTGTACCTGTTGATGTTTGCTTTATGACCAATTATGTGGTCAATTTTGGTGAAAGTTCCATGAGGAGCTCAGAAATATGTATATTCCTTTGCATTTGGGTGGAAGCTTCTGTAGATATCTATTAAATCCATTTGCATCATAACCTCTTTTAGACTCCTTATCTCTCTGTTGAGTCTCTGTCTGGTTGACCTATCCAGGGTTTAAAGTGGGGTATTGAAGTCTCCCAGTATTAGGGTGTAAGAATTGATGTGGGATTCGAACTTTAGTAGTGTATCTTTTACATAGGTAAGTGGCCTTATGTTAGGGGCATAAATATTCAGGATTGAAATTTCCTCTTGACCAATTTTTCCTGTGATGAATAAGTAATGACCCTCTTGGTCCCTTTTAATTGCTTTTAGCTTAAAGTCTACTTTGTTACGTATTATGATGGCAACCCCTGCTTGTTTCCTAGGACCATTTGACTGGAAAATCTTTTCCCAACCCTTTACTCTAAGCCTGTGTCTGTCTTTGTGGTTTAGGTGTGTTTCTTGCAGGCAACAGAAGGATGACTTCTGTTGTTGTGTCCATCTTTTAGTGTGTGATGTTTTATAGGAGCGTTGAGTCCATTGTTATTAAGGGATATTAGTGAACAGTGATATTTCCTGCCATATTTTGGTGATGACTTGTTTGTATTTCCTTTCTCTTGAGTATTCTTCTGTGGAATTATTGATTGTTTGTGGTTTCAAGCCTGTGTCTGGGTTCCTTAAGTTGGAGTTTTGCCTCTAATACTCTCTGTAGCGCTGGATATTGTTTCAGTCTATCTTTGTCATGAAATATCTTCTTTACTCCATCTCTGGTGATTGATAATTTTGCAGGGTATAGTATTCTAGTTTGGCAGCCATGTACTTTTAGTGTCTGTATAACTTCTGACCAAGCCCTTCTAGCTTTCATCATTTCTACTGAATAATCAGGTGTTACTCTGATGGGTCTGCCTTTATATATAAGTTGGCCCTTTTCTTCATCAGCTCTTAAAATGTATTGTGGCTTGATTATAATGTGGTGTGCTGACTTTTTTTTGTGGGGGTCATATCTATTTGGTGTTCTGTAAGTTTCTTTATCTTTATAGGCATTTCCTTGTTCAGGTTAGGGAAGTTTTCTTCTATGATTTCATTGAAAACATTATCTGTGCCTTTGAGCTGGTATTCTTCTCCTTCTTCTATTCCTATTATTCTCAAGTTATGTCTTTTCATGGTGTCCCAGATTTCCTGAACATTTTTAGTTGTAGTTGTTTTGGTTTTAATATTTTCTTTGACTGATATATGTATTTGAGCTACTAAGTCTTCCACTTCAGAGATTCTATCTTCCATCTATTGAACTCTGCTAGTTATGCTTGTATCTGTGGTTCCAGCTTTTTTCTTCAGGTTTTCTATTTCTATCTTTGCCTCATTTTCTGCCTTTTTTTATTGCTTCTTTTTTCAGTTTTTAGTTCCTAGTATGTTTCTTTCGTTTTTTGGTTTACTTTTTCTTGGTTTTCTTTCATGGCTTTGTTCATCTCTTCCAATTTTTTGTTTGTATTTTTTCTAATTCTTTAAGGTTTTTTTTCATATCTTCTTTGAGAGCTTTGATGATTATCAGAAGGAAATTTTTGGTGTTGCTTCCTTCTGTTTCCTCTTCATTGCTCAGTTCAGGTCTTGTAGTTGTAGGACCGCCACTGTCTTCTGGAGTTATCTTGTTGTTCTTTACATTATTATATATATTTTTGCACTGACGTCTGCCCATGTCTTCAGTGGTTCACGATTAGGTGTCTCCTAGTCAGTTATGGCACTCGGGCTTTTGCATCTCCTGTCACCTCTGAATTAAAGTTCTGCTCAATCTCTTCCTCTGCTCTGGGCAGGGGACTGGATTTCAAGTCTTCAATCCTTCACTGATTGATCACTTTGAAGGATAGTTGGCTGTTTCAAATATAACTTACTCTAATTATTCTTTTGGTCTTACTATACTTAAAACCCCATGGATTGGGTACCTTACTGAACACAGAAATTTCGTACTTGTAGATTATAAATGTGAGAAATCCTAGACTAAAGTGTCAGCAATTTCTCTGTCTAGTGATATGGTCACCTTTCCACTGAGACAAAAACAGCAAAAATGAAAGAGTTTTGTAAATATTCCTTCCAACGGTCCTAACCCTTTTCAGAGGGCTCAGGCCTCATAACTCAACCTTTTTCTGAAGGCCATACTTCCCAACACCTGACCCTCATAACTTTACATTTTAATTTAAGAAATTTGGAGGATCAAAAATAGTAAATGTAGAGCAAACACTATAGTATATATTTTAAAAGATCAAAAAACACGTCTATACAAACACTTGCACATAGCACTTTATAGCAGTGATATATACACCTGCTAAAATTTAGAAGAAATTAAGATGGTTTTTAGTAGAAGAGTGAATAAGTTAGCCATCCTTCATGTAAGATAAGTTATTAGCTAGCTATAAAAAGAAGTGAGTTGGAAGTCCAAGAAAATACATGAAGAGGACTCACATTTTAAATTACTACATGAAAGAAGCCATCTGGAATGGGCTTCATACTATGTTACTCAATTTCTAACATTCAAGAAAAGATAAAAAATGGGGACAGAAAACAAAAAATTATTTGTTTCTGGGACAAACGGTATGCGAGGCACTGATAAGCAGAGTATTGAACATTTTTGGGGTAGTAAGACTGCTCTAGTGATACTATACGGTTAAAATCTTTTTTAAAAAAGTTGAATAAACTCTGAGGCTTGCTTTAGGCAGAAAGAACCTTACTGCAGACTATGGTTTGTGTGATAATGTAACAAAGGTTCATCAGTTATTACTAATATATATCATGGAATGTATATGTATCAGAGTGGGGATACATTGATTATTTTTGTATTGTCAGCTCAATTTAGCTGTGAAAGTGAAGGACTCTTAAAACATAACATCTTAAAAACAAATGCTGGTCCAGAGGTAGTTTGTCAATCCTGTTCTAGGATCGCTATGACAGAAGACAGAACAGGTAGCAGATGTGAAATAATGGGTTACCTGAGCATTCACACAGCCACCTATGGGGTTTTGCATATTACTCAAACACAAGACAGTAGTGTCATGGAGAGTAAAAGTGAATGTTGTTCAAGTATGATGTTCAAGTAGGAATAAAGGGGATTATGTTCTTAGGAAATGATTTGCAAAATAAAGGAGAAACATTTTTTTTCCAATACAGCACACAGAAAGTTCCAAGTATTCCAAATACACAATCCAGAGTTGTTTGAAGATAGCATACAAAACAAAAGGTTGCTATTGGATAAAAAAATTCGTGTGTACAATCAAGGAATCCCATCTATCTTCTTTGTGTGTGTGTGTGTGTGTGTGTGTGTGTGTGAAGAAAAGTTCTCTTTCCATAGCCCTGATTGTTCTGGGATTTGTTATGCAGTACAGATTGGCCTTGACTTTGTTTCAGTCTTCATGTCTCTGTCTATAAGGTTCTAGGAAAAAAGGTGTCCACCACCATGTCTGGCTAATTTTAATGTAAAATAGTTAGTAGTCATTTGTCTTATCCTGAAGTGATCTTCCTCTATGTTACTGAGCCCATGGACACTGATAAACGCTAATGTGTTGAGATGTCAGATATATTTGGGAACAGAGACACTTAGGAACACTAGTGTTAATTTTTAATAACCCACTGAAATAGTTATTTTCATATTTGCATTTAATATGAATTTCAATCTATTTAGTTAAATGCAAAATTTGTTAAATGAAATAATTGCTTAAAGCCAAGACTAAACTCCCCTCATGCCTGTTCAAGTAAGAAAGGTGTCATTTCATTATCTTATCAGAAACCATTTGACTAGCTGACAGTTTTGACTCCATAGGCTGTGATGTGGAGAACTGTGCCTCTTCCTAAGTGAATGTTTCTACAACTAGTTAGGTGCAAAGAAGACAGAGAAATGACAGCAGTTACGTGGAAATTTTGCTTACAACGATTAATTACCACACTAAGTTGTAATATAAAGATGCCCAAGACTATACATTAATATTTTTATCAATCTGTATTCTTTAATCTACTGATTACTTCAAGACCATCTAAAATTCTTTGTAATCTATGTTCAAATAACATTATAATTTCTTGAAATTATAGCTTGGTAAATTGCTTGTTTAGAATTTAACTGAAAGCTCATATATATATATATATATATATATATATATGTTTCTTTTTCTTTGAATTTCTCACTAGATGTCTTTTACTTAGAATAAATTTACTTAAACCATTCTAACCTTTCAGAGACAGTCCAGGAAGTTTTTTTCTTGTTCTTTTAAAAATACTCTGCTGACATTCTGATTTGCTAAAAGGACACCACCATCATTTTACTGAAGTGCATGTGCTCAGAATCACAAGGAACAAAAAATTAAAGGCTTTTCTTTTCTTTTTATTAATTATTTTCATTATAAAGATTTAGAATTATAGCCATGATATATCACATAATAATCTTATATTCTGTAGTCTTAATGCACCACATACAAAATGCTACTACTTAAAAGCATACTAATTTTATATACCCTTCATTACAGAGGGAAAATCCAATGTCTTTACAATGTTCAACAAATCCCCAGTCAAACTAATCCCCTAGTTACTTATTCCTCCATCTTTCTCTACTTTATATGGTCACACTGACCACTTTGTGCACCCAAAATAGGATATAAAATAGCTATAAAAACCATAATAGCCATTGCTTTCTCTTTGTGTTTATTCTAGCCATTCTTGTTATTGCATCTCCCACTGATATGGTCTGAAATTCTCACCAAAACTTTTATCCTGAAATCATTGTGTTCAAAGAGATGGCCTAAAGGAGATGGGGACTTCAGGAGATTACTAGATCCTAAGAACAGAGCCCCTTTGAGGGGACAAATTTTTCATTAGAAAAAAAATCCAGAGGAATATATTGGGCCTTTCAGCCATGATGTAGAACAGGTATCTTCACAGCAGATAATTCAACATATTATGCTCTTAGTGCTTCTCTTAGTGGTTCTGAAGCATTCTGTCACAAAACTTCACCTTTGTTGAAAGCACTACTTTCTAAAATCTAAAGCATCTCTTTTCTTTCTTTCTTTCTTTCTTTCTTTCTTTCTTTCTTTCTTTCTTTCTTTCCTTCCTTCCTTCCTTCCTTCCTCAATTCCCCCCCTGCTCTCTCTCCCTTTCTTACTCCCTCCCTCTCTTTCCTTCCTTCCTTCCTTCCTTCCTTCCTTCCTTCCTTCCTTCCTTCCTTCCTTCCTTCCTTCCTTCCTGCCTTCCTTTGGAAACAAGTGTTGATTTTACTAGCAACCTTAAATCAATAGACTTTTTGAAGTGCTGGGCTGTAGCAACCTTTCTATGTGGTTTGAACACCCTGCCCCGCTGGCAGCTTCCAGCCTCCTACCATTTAAGAAGCTTAACAGGGCACATTGACATCAGAACTGATATTCTATGAAGGGGTTTCTGCTTATGATGCTCATTTTAAAAAAGATGAATGGAGAAACTTTACTTTGTGTATTTCTGAACTGAAGCACACATTTTGAAATATTTGATACAATCTACATCATTCATATATTGCTATCTTTCCTCTCAGGTGCTGTGCATATTTACAATGACCTTCAAAAGTCTCCACAGAGAAACATTAGAATGAGAATTAAACAGTTCAGAATATCAACACCAAAACTTTTATATCGGGTACAATTTGATGAATAGCTGCTTTGCTCTCCCTTCTGAGAGGACAAAATTTTAGGATTTTTAATTCATCCAGTCACAGAGATGGCTTGTCAAGAATATTTTTTCAACTCAATGAAAAACATTTTAAACTAGCCTCACCTCTCATAATCTCAATTAGCTTCCATGTTTTTGTTGATGCTGTCACACCTAAGGGGGCTTGACCACTAAAGAGACCCTTATGAGATGACTTAGAACACATACTTCTTTGCTCACAAACTTCACAACATGCTCCCAATTTCAGAGCAAAAAGCCAATGACTTCACAATGTCCAGAAAAAAAGGTCCCAGTCAATCTCATCTCCTATCCTCTTCTTCCTTCATCCCCCTTTTCTTTATATAGTCACACTGGCCTTTCTTCTCCCTCCAAAATAGGACATAGCTCACATCCTCAACTCTTTAAAGTCATCACTGAAATGTCATATTTTCAACAAGCCCCATCCTGACCAACTATCTAAATTTGTGACTCCAAGAACATCTTATCCATCTTTGTTTTTGTTGATAGCATGCGATTTTATGAAACATGGCAGGTTTATCGCATCTTTTGCTCATCAGCTATTCTCCTTGTTAGAATTTAATTCAGTGAGGCCAAAGATTTTGTAGGCTTCTGAAAGTCTGAGGTCTTTTTTTCTACAATTATCTTGCCTCACTTATCAGCCTAACCCCTCATTCTCTATGTATATAGCATGTGGCCAATGAATATTTGTGATTCAATGAGTGCATGAATAAAACACTCAGAAGAAAATATTTTCCATTTGCTTTATGAAAAGTTTTCACAACTGTAGCCCACCCCATGTTCTTTGTAACATTAATAGGCAAATTATATATATTTACATATATATATATATAAACTTTGTGGCAGACAAATTTTGCTTTAATTTTTTTTTGTTTTTCTTCATCAAATCCTAGAGATACAGCATTATTTCTAATTTAAATCTTTATGTGACTGAAGAAAATTTACATGAGCTGAATGTTATTTTGCTCTCCACTGATGTGATACCATTGTCTCCTGCTCCCTTTGGAAACTTGGCTATCATATAATTAATTCAAGCCAATGCAATTTTGGGGAATACATCAACTATCTAAGAGAAAGAATATTGGTTTCAAAACTTCAAAGAATCTGTCTACATATCAAACGTTCTAAGACTAAAGTGTGAAATTCAAAACAAGCAACAAAAATAAAAATTATTCAATTATATTTGTTAGCATTGATTCAAGGCAGCAAGGAAACACAACTACTGCCTACTACCTGTGATGGCAGGTTATTCTTAGGGCTGTGGAAAGGAGAGACAGACTCTGAGTTTGACTCTTCTTGAGAGAGATTAGAGTATTCCGAGCAACAACTGTGGGGTGAAGAGGTTAGAAGCTAACAGATCTGGAAATGAATCACGGTGTGCCAGATCTGCACAGCTGTGTTCACTCATGCTAATCCTCTGTAGGGACATACCAGTTGCCTCCACTGAGCATCCTAGAAGGGAACTTATAGCCAGGAACAAGCAGAAAACTAATAATCTTGTTTAGCAGTTCACAGCTCATTCTTTCATTTTTCTTTACTTTTGAAATTCATTCTTTTCTTCATTGATTGGGTACTGGCAGGTCTGGGCCTTTTTACATACAACAATAAGCCCAAAGGAAAAAAATATAATTGTTGATTAAGGGGGAGAATAGACAGGACATAACTATGCCACTTCTTCGTCGGGTTCTGAGGTGCAGTTCTCTCTTATTCAGACTGGTGCCTCATTCTAGTTTGCCATTCAACCTGGCAGCTCTTTTCTAAGGGCTTGTCCTTTGGAGCCTTGGAAGCAAATTTTTATTTATTAAAACAATTTTCCAATGTTTTGAGGATAAATAGTAGGAGTATGCATATCAGAATTTTTCCTAATTTTAAAGGTAAAATTTTATTTTATTTTTTTCTGAGCAGGTTGTTAGGTGTAGACCTGAAAAATATGACTGCTGTTATTGTGGCATATATGAATTTCATGCCAAGTCTGTTGAATGTTTTGCCTTACAAGGGCCTAATGAATGTTAATTAAGGACAATTTGTCCTATGTATTGGTAGTATTATTATTTTATTGTTCTAGTCCTGGGCTCTCAGAACTGTTAGCTGTGATACCAAATGTCACCAAATGTGGCAGGATTGCAAAAAATTTGCAAAGTATAAATTTTTTGAATGCAAAAAAGACAAAAAAATTTCATTTGAAATCAAATAAGAGTTCGAACTGTTTTTGGCTGTACTCACAGATGTTGCATCTAAGACCTCTCTGTTGCCTCGGTGCTGAACAGAGAACACTCATATCTTGCATGGTGTGTGCCATCACACCATGTAGTATCAGTGAAAACTTAAGGGTATAGTTTGAATTAGATCGGAGACTACTGTGTGTCATAAATTGTGTTTTTATTCACATATAAATTTTTTCTTTTATTACAGAAGCATAGTATTTTAATTATGCAAGACAAGGGTGTTAAATATTTTCCCACTATTGTTTCACAGCCTATGGCTATCAGATTGTTATATCTTTGGATAGTATTGTGTTAGAATGTTGAATTTTGAAACAATTGGTATTTGAGTTGCTGACTTGATTTGTTTATTAAAAAAATCCCCCTTTTTAAAGATTGTTTTCTCTAGCCTGGGCTGGACTTGAACTCAGTACAGACTCTTGATTCCCCCTACCCCAGGCTCCTCAGTGGTTTGTCTATAGCTTTGTACTACCCCATCTAGCTTGAGTTGTATACAATTTAAAAAGTGATTTTGGCTTTGTCTTAGAACAAAATTTTCAACAATTTCTGAAATGGACTTAAGCATAATACTGCTATTTTGTTCACAGTATTTATGTAAAATGGTAGTCTCAGTGTTGATGATCATAAGAATCACTTAGCTTTCAACCTTTAAAAATGTTTAAGAGACAATACATGCTGCAGTATCAATTGTTAAAGTAAGATTTAGTTCTTTAAATGTGAAAATAAGCAAACCCTTGTCTTATTAGTATGCAAAATTTCTTTCATCTTTAATGAATGATAAAATTTCCTTTCATCTTTAATGAATGATAAAGTTATGTGTCTGCCAGAGAATTGTTCTTTCTTTAGTATTTATTATTACCAGCTGACTTGCTGCCTAGTTCATGAGCCTATAGGTGTAGGTAGAGTCAGGTCATGCAAAACAATTTGAGTGAAGGAGACTGCGAGGGCAACAGGTTACAGAGCCCTGTTCTAGTTTTTTTTTCTAATGTTTGGATTGAGATCATTGTATATTTCTCCTTATTTGCTCTTATTTTTAAAATTCTACTATTTTACTTTTTATATAACATACATCCTGTAAGGTAATTTGTTATTGTTAAAAGTTTAGAAATCCTGTAATTTCAGGAACTATTTTCCCTAGAAATTCAGAAAAAAAATGTAAAATGTGGCATAGAAAATAAACATGTTGCTTTAGCTTAAGGTAACCATTACTTACATTTGCTAACTATAGTAGAGTTTTTCCAACTATTTATTTTATTATTCAATATATACAAAATGCCTCAAAACACATTTGAATAAAGAATCGCACAGTTGCATACTATCCTGTAATCTACCCTTTTGTTTAAATGTGCAGTGTGCATCCCATTGAATATGAACATAATGATTGAACTACTCTATTATCAATACAATTTATATTGTCTGTAATTTTTATCATAAGGAAAGTCCTTTTATGTACATTGTGTTTTATTTGTATTTTAAATATATTACTAACATGGTGTGTGTTGTGTGCTTATATGTGTGTGTTTGCCACAGTGTACATGAAAAGGTACATTTTATTTACTGGACTATATAAAAGGTACATTTACACTTATTGCCACAGTGTACCATGAAAAGGTACATTTATTTACTGAACTATCTTGCTAGCCCCAGTTTTATAGTTGGATAATAATAAGATCTATATTTTTATCTCTGAAATTTAAGTGAAAATAAAATATAAAGCAACCAAGTAAACATATCTGACTATTTCTTTATCTGTCTAGATATTTATTAAGCTCGTTTTCTATACTAGTGAAACCTCTCATTATTTTCTTCTGTTTATGTTGTGTTGTGTGTCTATGTGGATAGTGGTCTAAATAAAGCAATGCAAGCCTGAGTTGTAATAGTAAAACCTTGACATCTGTATTAAGCACCACATTACCACATTGCATTTTCCTGGTGTCATGTTTGTGGTGATTGAAGACTGCAACTTATTCAGGTCTATTAAGTCTTACTGCTAAAAACTCTCTGGTCTTTGCTAAATTCATTAGCAGTCAATTAACTTTGTATCAAGAATATATTTTCTTTTGCTATTTTGTGATTTTCTCAAATCTTGTGGTTTGATTGTTGTCACATACTGAAATAAGTTCCTGACACTTTTATTGTAAAATATAGTTGAAGTTATAATAAACTATTATGAAGAAATAAAAAAGGATTTCTTCAGATACATTTTCATGTGAACTTGTTTGTTAGGAACAGATCATGCAATGGGATACATGTATATCCACTCTAATATCTGAGGTAAACTAACTTTCAAAGAGAGGTTGTCTCAGACTACAGCCCAGTTTCTGAACTGTAGGTTATCTTTTCTATCTACTTTACAAGTGGTGATGTGGATCACAGGCCATCCCTTGTCTTTTGAACAATATCAGGAACAATTTCATGATTTTTGATACTGGGTCACTGAATCGGATTGAGATTTTCAAGTTAGAAGGCTTCAACAAAAAAGGAAGTAAGAACAATTACTCTCTGGAAAAATATAGTTAGAGATGAAGAAGCCAAATAAGGCAGAGCAGGCATCACAATGCTAACAGCAGAGTAACCTCAGTCTTGTACCTGGATTAGCAATACCTGTTAGAAGCATAAGTTCTTAGGTCTTACTATGGACAAACTAATTCAGAACTCAGAAGACAGAGCTAGTTAGCACTTAAAGTGCTTCTTATCAGTTCTCAAAAAAGAACTAGTGAGCTAGATTATATGCAATGGTAATAAAGAAACTAAATGAACAATGAACATTATTTCTGGCCCGTGTTACAGGTCTCCTCTGAACTTTGAATATGTTCACTGAGGACACGTTGCAGTCCTCCTGTTTGCTGTCTTCTTCCAGAATTTCCGAAACTCCCATGAGAAACATTCTTATTTCTTTTATTTATTTATTTGAGACTGATACTGTCTTTTATGTATCTTTTCCTCTTCTGGAACTTGCTATGTAGACCAGGCTGGCCTTGAATTTACATAGATCTGACTACCTCTACCTCCTCAGTGCTGTGATTAAAGGCACTTGCCATCACTCTTATTCTTGATCAAAAAAGTAAAGAAGGCCCTGCTTGAAGCTATCTTCTATAGTTTCTCTTGACAAATAATGTACATGAGTTTTTTTTCTTTTTTTGGTTGAAGCTTCTTACATGATGACCTCAAGCATGAAATATCTGAATATGTGCTTAACTTTTTGTGTGTGCTTTTGTGCTTCTTCTTCTTCTTCTTCTTCTTCTTCTTCTTCTTCTTCTCCTTCTCCTTCTCCTCCTCCTCCTCCTCCTCCTCCTCCTCCTTCTTTTTCTCCTTCTTCTCCTTCTTCTTCTTTTTCTTCTTCTTTCTTTTTCTCTTCCTCCTCTTCTTCTTTAGATGTGAGTGGAAATTAGCATCAGTTTCCTCACCATGCTTAGATTAGGGAAAGGTACTGATAGACAGTAGAGACTGGAGTCTGGAGCTATGTTAATGCTCTGTAGAGAGGAGTCATGCCAGGATTCAGGAGCCATTGTTAAGAAGGCATAGAGTCAGAGATTTCTGCCTTATTCCTTGGTTTGCATGGACCCACACTGTGGCCTGGACCAGGGAAGGAAAGGTCAAATTCTCAATTATTCTTCTCACTGTCTTTTGATTTTTATGCTTTCTTGTCATTAGAATTTGTTAATCTGTGACTGTGAGAAATGAACACAGCTGAAAACTTTTAATATTGTCAATATATTACATTATATTTTCTTACTTAAAAAAGATCTTAATAGAGCAAGCCAATGTGGGGTTGGAAAAAGATGATTGGGTGCTAGAGTAACCTATAAGAATTCACAGGATGCCCCTGCCTAGGTCCCCAACCAATAGCAAAGGTGGTGCCTAAACAAGACTTCCCCTATAATCAAATGAATATTCATTCCAAGCGTCATCACAGAACCTACATCCTACAATGAATAGAGACAGAGGCAGAGATACAGGGCTGAACACTGGGCAATTCTCCTGGTCCAGCTGAGAGCAGGGGAAGAGACACTGTATGAGCAAAAGGATAGGGCTTTTGAGGAAAATTCCCACAGTGATGGCTGGCTGGAGCTCTGGGGAGCTCACTGAATTAAGAACAGCCACTGGAGCACCTTCAAGAAAAGTAACTAGGCCCTCCAGGGATAGACAAATGTCCACTGAAACGAGCAGTATGTGCAGCCTCTAGGAGAGGGATCAGACTGTGTTTCTGTGTATAGACTGTCACTTCGGAGCCCATTCCCTTCAGAGGAATACCTAACTCAGTCTTGACTTTGGGATGTGGAAGTAGGACCTGCCTCAAGTAGATACTGAGCTGATCCACCTTGGGACTTCTTGCCCTTTTTGGGGAGGGGATAGGGGGATGAAGAGGAAGGAGGCTGAAGGCTGACTGGGTGGGATTGGGAGGGGGAAGGAAAGGAGAACCAGGGGATACATAGGAGGGGAAGGATTTTATTTTATAAATAATAAAAAAGAAAAAAAGACTTTATGTCTTACCAAGTTAAATATACTTCTTATTCTCTTGAGTTTGTTGTATATTTATTTCTAAGATTTATTTTTATTTATGTGTTTATATGGTGTGTATGTGTACAGGTACATGTACATTGTGTGGATGCCCACAGAAACCATTAGAGGGTGCATGGCCCAAGTTATTAGCAGGTGTAACTTTCATGATATGGGCACTAGGAACCAAACTTCTGCCCTCTGAAAGAAAAGCAAGTATTCTTCAATGATGATCCATCACTACAGCGCTGATTGTTTAGTTCTTAATAACCACAAATGTATTTTTTGGTGTTATAGGTACCACTATTAGGCAATACATTCAGCTAAATATGATTTGGACATGGAATATAACTTAAAAAGGAAAGATAGTTTATGAAACCATCAAAAAAGTAAGAAATGATAACTCAGAAAGGTCTTTTGTTGGAATTAGGAGCTTTAGTCTCCAGTGTATCTTTTTTTTTCTTTTTTTATATCATTTTTTCTTTATTTATTTTGTATTTATCAAGAAAAAGAGTAAAATGAATTTAAAATGCTGAGAAGTTAACAATAACTATAAAGAAGATAAAAATCATAAGCATGACTTATCAAGGGTGATAATGCAAATAAGATTGCTACATATATATTTACTTTGTGTTCAGCTTTCCCTCTGAATTTTTTTTTCCATCCCTGTATATCCTTATTCAAGGTCCCTTCCCCCTCCCGCCACATCAGGTCATTTTTTCTTCTCCACAACTCCCCATCCCCTCCCTGGGCAGGGAGCAGACAGTCCTATGGTCCCACTGACCCAATAATGCTTGGATCAGTCTCCACTCCTGGCAAATCCA
>PVIH01029007.1:0-14331 GCA_004025045.1 Sigmodon hispidus | reverse complement strand
GACCCTTCAAACCCCAGTCCATCTATAGGAACACCTGACTCACTCTTGAGGGAGGGGGGACAAAACTGGATTTGGCCGGGAGTGAAGACTGATCCAAGCATTATTGGGCCAGTGTGACCATAGGACTGTCTGCTCCCTGCCCAGGGAGGGGATGGGGAGTTGCAGAGAAGAAAAATGATCAGATGTGGTGGGAGGGGAAAGAGACCTTCAATAAGGATATACAGGGATGGAAAAAAAATTCAGAGGGAAAGCTGAACACAAAGAAAATATATGTGTAGTAATCTTATTTGCATTTCCACCCTTGATAAGCCATGCTTATGATTATTATCCTCTGTATAGTTATTGTTAACTCTTCGGCACTTTTAAATTCTTTTTACTGTTTTTTTGATAAATACAAAATAAAGAAGGAAAAAAAAAGAAAAGAAAAATAACATAAAGTTGGTCACTTTGTAAACTTTGAAAACTCTGAATCAAATTAAACTTCTTTCACATGCAATCGTTATATCTGAAAGGCAGCTTTGGGACATGAATATTTTATAATGTCACATTTGAAATTTAATTTCTACTTTCAGAGAGAATAGAGCATGCTGGTGTAACACATTCATCACTGCATAGTGTCGGATGGGCTATCAGAATGAGGTAACTAGGACCCTTTATGCTCAGCCACCCCCAACCCCCATGTAAGGTATGTTGAGATCTGTGTTAGCTTCTGCTCTGGTGCTAGAGAGGTTCATTATGGCCTTCCTCTTCACACAGGAACTGTTGTTTGTATATTAGCATGAGAAAAGCCTCTGTCTGTGCTTTGTGTTGATTTATTTGAACCTCAAAGGACATTGCATGCCAAAGTGATTCTTGGAGGAGTATATCTAGAGTGAGAAACAAAGCCTCTTCAACTCAAGCAAGAGGAAAAATGACAGATACCTGGAATTACAGCTCTCTGACCAAGCACTTTGCCAAACTCAGGGCACCAAACACAGCAGAGATGTTGGTTAATTAAATTATAACACCTCATGGCCTGGAGAAAGTGCATGAAGCTTGGCGGAATGAAGTAATTATGTAAAGCAGCCAAGACGAAAACTCAGATCCTAAGGCTTATAGGATATATTCAAACTGAGGACTGAGTAATTTCTACAGGCAACATGTCTCTACACACAAATTCTGTCTGTCTTTTATCTTTTTTTCTTTCTGTGTGACTTTTTTCTTTGACTCATAGATTCTTTAACTGTACCATGCTACTCTTCTGTTTGTGATTTCACTGTTGCCCTTCCTTGTTTGAGTTCTAGATTTTTTTTTTTGTAGGACCACAGAACACCTGATATTATTTTTAAAATTATAAAACAATGCCTGGAATTTTAAAAAAAGAATTAAAGGAATTTAACTATTTAATTCTTTGGCTATACCCAGTTTAAACAGAGTATTAATAATGAGTTATGAAGAAGAAAACATCTAATTTTATAAAATTAATGATTCTACTAGGCTGGTTGTAATATGGAGAAAAGAGACAGAGGACATGTAAATGATCACCAATGGTTAATTAATGCTTAGAGTCATTAATTTTTAAGATTTTTTTTGTTATTTATCATCATTATTGTTGTTGTTATTTGTGTGTGTATGTGTGTGTGTGTTTGCTTTTGTGCATGCACAGGTGTGTGTAGGAGCCTGTGAGAGCCAGAAGAGGGTGTCTTGGAGCTGGAGTTACAGGTGTTTGTAAACTGCCAGATGTAAGTAGTCAAATCTGAACTCTGGTCTTCATGTTGGAGTAATAAATTAATGCTCTTAACTCCTGAGCTGTCTTTCTAACCCCATGCTGGGAGTTCTTATGAAAGCTAAAATGAGTGAAATAAGAAGAAATAAAATAAAAGAACAGAGAAGAAATCAGAGGAGGGGACAGATAAAGTAGAAGCCTTGGGGAAATCTATTCAACATACTCATTCATATTTTCCCTAAAATTTTGTTACTTATTATTTCCCATTACAACTTGGATTTTTGCCTGGCTCGTTACTCTTAGACCCATAAGTGAAATCTATTGATTCTTTTAACCTGCCACATTGGCTACATTTTACAAAATGGAGCTTCAAAAACCTCCCTTCCCAGGAGACTCAGTGACATATGAAAATTGTCCCAAAGGATTTAGATTACTAGTTTATTTTACAGTGACATTTAGCCATTCTGACAAGTGCTTAATTATTCTATGTTCCTCTATAAAGGTTGTCTCTGACAATATGTGTAAATCAAATAAATGAAAGCACCATAAGCCATTAGTCTTTCTTCCTAGTTGGCATCTGTGATATCTGTTAATAATTTAGTACATTTGTTGACAATGATGAAGTCAAAACCATTATTGCTGGAACTGTTTTCTCCCCAAGGATAGATTACACAGATGCTTATCGCTAATAGAGTTAAATCTAACTAAGGCTACATGGCTGCACATTGTTCTATGATTAAAAAAAAAAAAAGCATGAGCAGCAACTACCTCTTATTTGTTCACCCTACTGTCATGCATGATGCAACTTTCTGTGTTGTACTATAAAGAAGAAACAATTATAGCCATAGAAATCTACATCCTCACTCTGATAATGCTAGCTTCTTATGCACTGCTTATTTATCTGTCTGGATTTTAATTTTCTCATTTATAAAGCAAATGTTTTGGTCTAGATAAAAAGTTTTTTTTTTTTTTTTTTTTTTTTTAAAAAATGGAAGATATTTTGGGTTTTTATTAAATCCTTATCCACACTCCACTAATAGGTAGAGACTATTTTTTCCCTTTTCATTAGTACCAATACTCCCATAACTCTGTCTGCTGTCCATACTGTATACCAGGTACAGAGATGACTGAAATACAGGCATGAGACTATATTGGGGCTTCTTGAAATACATGTAATCTTAGGACATAAAGCAAATCTGCATGGGGTTGATTCCTTTGCTAGTAACAATGAACAAAATCTAAGTTTGATACTTGGACATGGTTTTCATGAGGTAATTAAATACAATGTGGTGAAAAGGAAAAATGGAAAAATGGGGAAGATGGTATGTAGCAGGCTTTCTTGGACTGCCAACTCCAAATCATGACATGGAGACTTATTATTAATTATGAATGCCTGGCTTTAGCTTAGCGCCTTAAAAAACATAAAAACACCACCGCCACCAAAAACTTAACATATTTCTATTAATCTGTGTGCTACCCTGAGGCTCATTTATCTCATCTATGTACTGTCCACACTGCTTTCCTTCCTCCTCCATGACTGTCAGTATAGCCCCAGCTGGCTGATTCCCCTTTTCTCTCTGCCCCCAGCCCTATTCCTCCTGTGTTTAGCTTTTGGCAATTCAGCTTTTTATAAAAATACTCTCCTGCATTGGAGGGTATTTCTTACTTTCTTTTCTATCAAGTTCATTGTGGTTGAGTTTATGTTTAGGTCTTAGATCCACTTGGATTTGAGTTTTGAACAGGGTGATAGGCTTGGATCTATTTGCATTTTTCTACACACTACCATCCAGCTATGCCAACACCATTTGTTAATGATACTCTTTTTTTTTTTCCATTGAATATTTTTGACTTCTTTGTCAAAAATCAGGTGTTCATAAGCTTTCGGGTTAATGTCGGGATCTTCAATTCGATTCCATTGATCCATGAATCTGTTTTTATGCCAGTACCAGGCTGTTTTTATTACTGTAACTCTATAGTATAACTTGAAGTTGGGGATGGTGATACCTCCTGAGGTTCTTTTGTTGAGCAAAATTGTTTTGACAATCCTGGCTTTCCTGTTATTCCAAATGAATTGAGTATTGTTCTTTCAAGGTCTGTAAAAAATTGTCTTGGGATTTTCATGGGAGTTGCATTGAATCTGTAGATTGCTATTAGTAAGATTGCAATTTTTACTATGTTGATCCTACCTATCCAGGAACATGGGAGATCTTTCTATTTTCTAATATCCCCTTCAATTTCTTTCTTCAGTGATTTAAAGTTTTTGTAAAATAGATCTGTTACTTTAGCGTAAGGAGGGCCACTAATTTCTTTGAGTTAATCTTGTATCCTGCTACATTGCTGAAGGTGTTTATCAGCTGTAGGAGTTCCCTGGTAGAATTTTCTGAGTCACTTATACATACAATCATGTCATCTTCAAATAGAGAAAGTTCCACCTCTTCTTTTCCAATTTGTGTCCCTTAATCTCTTTTTGTTCTCTTATTGCTTTAGCTAAAACTTCGAGAACTATATTGAGTAGACAAGGGGAGAGAGGCCAACCTTTTCTAGTTCTTGATTTTAGTGAGACTGCTTTGAGTATTTCTCCATTTAGTTTGATGATTGCCGTAGGCTTCTTGTAAATAGCCTTTATTATATTTAGATATTTTTTTTTATATTCCTGATCTTTCCAGGACTTTTATCATAAAGGAGTATTGGATTTTTGTCAAAGGCTTTTTTCAGCATTTAAGGATATGATTATGTGTTTTTTTTCCTTTAGTTTGTTTATATTATGGATGACATTTACAGTCTTTCGTATGATGAACCATTCTTGCATTTCTGGGCTAAAGGCTACTTGATAGTGGTGGATGATATTTTTTATATGTTGTTATATTCGGGTTGGTGGAATTTTGTTGAGAATTTTTGCATCAATATTCATGAGGGAAATTGGTCTATAATTCTCTTTCTTTGTTGTGTCTTTGAGTGGCTTGTGTATTAGTGTTATTGTGGCCTCATAAAAACAGTTTGGCAATATTACTTTAATACTTCCTGTTTCTCTGGAAAGAAATAGAGTTTGGTAATGTTCCTTCAATTTCTATTGTACAGTTTGAGGAGTATTGGTATTAATTCTTTAAATGTCTGATAGAATTCTTTACTGAAACCATTTGAACCTGGGATTTTAATATTGTGAGGGCTTTTAATGACAGCTTCAATTTCTTTTGTGGTTATAGGTCTGTTTAGGTCTTTAATCTGATCTTAATTTAATTTTGGTAAGTGGTACCTTTTGAGAAAACTGTCCATTTCTTCTAGGTTTTCTATTTTTGTTGAATATAGTTTTTCAAAATATGACCTGATAATTCTCTAGATTTTCTGGGGGTCTCTTCACATTTTTTTTAAAACATAGTTAAACAAATATTCCATTCCACAGCTATGGTGATGGTAGAAAGTTAATGCTTATTTCATCTCAAAGCATTTACTGAAATATTTGCAATGTGCTAAGCACTGTTTCCTGTTATGCTAATGAGTAACAAAGTTCTTATCTCCTGGACTCATGAAGCCATGTAGAAGCAGATAGTAAAAAAGTGTTATAATTTGTATTCATTTGACTTAGATGAGCTATTACAGTATTCTAGCTCTCCTTTGGTAAGAGTTCCTTTGTAAGGATTAATATAAAAAGAATCATAGAAACAAATTGAAAGAATTTTAAATATTTTATTGTATGATTCTTTTTTAAAGATGTTTATGTGTATGTACACAGTATTCTTTCTGCATGTATTCCTGCAGAGGGCGCCAGATCTCAATACAGATGATTGTGAGCCACCATTTTGTTATTGGGAATTGAACTTAGGACCTCTGGAAAGGCAGCATCTGGTGCCATTAGCCACTGAGCCATCTCTTCAGCTCCTCTCTCCCCCTTATTAAAAACATATTTCACTCTGTAGACTGGTGGACTCACAGGCTTTCTGCATGTCTCAGTTTCAGTTTTATTCCTCCTTATTTCTGTTCAACAGTCACAGTCCAGAAAGACAACTTAACTCGATGATTTTTCACATCATCACTTTTGGGAAAGTTTTGTTGTAGGTCATTTATGCTTTCAGATTTTGTTCAAAGTGTAGTTGGTGACTTGAGACCCAGCTTGTTCATCAAACCATATATATCAGTGAAGGACAAATGCCTGCCTCCTCAAGGGTGCAAAATGACACAGGAGTTTGTTTTGGTACTTAGTTGGTATGACTGATCATTCAGTTAATCAGTTCAGAGGATAAGGATGGGTTTTGAATTATGGACTGTATAAACCATGAGTGAAGGATAAAAAAGAAGAGCAAGGTGGGTACCTTTTGGAACCTGCCAATGTATGCCAATAAGCAAACATGCCAAGCAGAAACAGACTTAGTACAAGAGAAAAAATGAAAGGCCACGTTGAAGTGGGGACATGGCAGAGGCAGGCAGATAGACACACAGAAAGAATAGTGAAAAGTCAAAAGACAAGAGAAACAAGAGAGGAGCAAGAGGCAAGAGCAAGTTGTGTTTGGCCAGCACTTGCAAGGAGTGCTCATGTGGTAGAGCTGATGGTGGAAAGGTACCTGTTGGCAACAGGTAATGACATTACTTCTCCTGCAGCAGGGACAGACTGCTGCCACAGCATCAACTCACAATGGGTAAACTTAAAAATTGATCATAGTTATAAGCAACTTAGTACAGTTTAAGGTAAAAATCTAATACATATAAATAACAAACAAGCAAATCTGAGAAAATTATATGAAATCATTATTAGTCTAGAAATATTTGTGGTATAAATGGAATCTCTTTTAAGTTGTGATGCACACACACATTTTTAGAGGTGCTCTTTGTTGTATTAGATTTCTAGCCTAGACTTTTGGGTCTAGAACAGAGGTTTGACTGGCAATCAGGCAGTCCAGCAGTCCCTTAGAATCACACAGATGCTTATGTTAATTTTATGCTAATTGACCTAGGACCTAGGCATGTAACTTGCTAACTCCTTCATCTTAACCCAACCCATGATTCTTCTTCAGCCACGCAGGTCGGTACATTGTTTCAGAGAAGTTTTCAACTTCTTTAATCTGTGTCTGCTGCATCTCTTTGTTGTTGTATATGTGACATCTCTGCCCTGCTTTGAGATATTCCCAGAGTTTTCTTAGCTTAGTAGCCTCACCCACACTTCCTGTCTGCCTTTGGTCAGTCATCATTTTTTTTAAACCAGTAAGCGTGACAATTATTTACAATGGAACAGAATACAATGCCCCTACAGCTTATATACTTATTTTGCATATTTTTGGTTGAATCCCTAGTATTACTTCCTGGTGAGACTATGCTACTTATATATAGTTTTTTCCTTTGGAAAGTGTGATAAGGAATCAGACAAGGGATACCTATTGAGAATTTTTATTTATAACCTACCCAAAACCCACTTTCAGAGTGAAGAGTCTCAGGATCATGCAGTGTTTCTGCTTCTCTTCATGTTTATTATCAAAGAATCGTGAGAGATAATGTTTTGGGAAATATTTTCTTTTTTACTCAAAGCAATACTGTAATTTCTACAGCAGGCAAGTGCTCAGTTTTCCTCAGTTTTGCTATCAAATTGAGATATTTCAAAGATATAGGGAGTTTTGGCAGTAGGTGCAGAACAGTTTTTCATGCCTAGAGAAACAAATATACAGACTTTACATGTAAATTTATGAGAGGTTTTCTATATACACATGTATATATTCATTTTCTCTTTTTTTATTTAGTTCTATGTTTCTGTTAGAAGATGATAAAATATATTTTTTAAAACAAACACATTAGTAAGTTTCTATCACTTTGATAAAATATCAATCATAGCTAGTTAACTTTCAGGAAAGAGAATTTATTTAGCCCATGTTTCAGATGTTCAGTACACATTTGGTTAGCACCATTGTTATAAGGCCTTTGTGAAGGTGGAAACATCATGGTGGGAGGGACAGGTGGGAGGGTAAAGCTTGTCACTTCATGGAAGCTGGGAAGGAGAGACAGGAAGGAAAAGAGGGAGAAAGGGGGAGAAAGAAGAAGCAAGGATATATGTCTGTAGATAAATAGATAGATGATGGTTAATGTGCCATGAACAAGACGTGCATTCCAGTCCAAGCATTTTCCAGTGATGTCCTTCCTTTACTCATATTAATAAGGTACTTAAAATTCAAATGAATGTAGCTTCTTTGTCATTCCTCAGAAGTCTTTCTGGTCCTCTGTCTCTTATAATCTTTCTATTTCCTA
Source organism: Sigmodon hispidus (assembly GCA_004025045.1). Classification (NCBI taxonomy): domain Eukaryota; kingdom Metazoa; phylum Chordata; class Mammalia; order Rodentia; family Cricetidae; genus Sigmodon; species Sigmodon hispidus. The sequence goes on along the minus strand of PVIH01029007.1, from coordinate 6,401 downwards.
TTTTTAAATATTCCCTGAGCATTAAGTGTAGGACTTGTGTTGTAGATCTATGCCATTTTGTGTCTCTTTATTGTTTCTAGTTCTGGTTTTCTGTAATGGTCTCTGGTTGCTGAAAGGAAAAGTTCTTTTCAATGTGGGTTGGTAGTTACACCTATATGTTGGCATAAAGGTGAGTTTTAGAGTACAGTTAGGAATTATTCTGGTCTATTAAAATGAGAGGGGGTAGTACTTTCTCCCATAAGATCTGTGAACTGCCTATCCCTGGATAGCTGGCTATATTACTAGTATCAAGCATAATTTCTCAACTGTTGAACAGTTTTTGAGTTTGTTTGACAGCTGTGCATTAGCTCTAAAATTTAGTGGCACTAGGGCAACTTTTGGAGTACCTTTCCCTATAGGTCATTATTGTACTTTGTAGATATCACAACAAGATAAGACTTTTGATTGCTCCCTCTTTTTATTGTATAGCACTGCCTGGTATTATGAAATCCAGACTGTAGAAATGAGGTATCTTAAGTTCAGCTCAAATATTCTTCTTTGTATTAATATAGTTATAAGTAAATATAAAATATTTTTCCTTTGAGGCCTTATCAAATATCCTTAATGTAATTTGTCCTTCTTTCCTTCTTCTTTTTCTGTGTTGAGCTTCTTTTGTCTCCCTAAATAGAGAACCATTTCTCATTTTTGCCCATTTCTCCCTTTATTTCACCTGTATCTTGCTAATTACCCTTTTCAACTTGTTTATACAATACTCAGTGATATATCAGCAACATGACTGTCCAAAGAAGACACAAATAATGATGATATTAATAGATGTGCTAATATGGAAGAGAAAAATCTCATAGAGTACCACCCCTAGACAAAGAACTATAGAAAACTAATGATCGGTGAGGTGGAGAATTAGTCTTCCTCAGGGATGAGCTCTCTAATTGGTTATGTAATACAAAGTGATCAGCCTTGAAATCAAATACACACAAGCAATGCTAAAGTGTTTAGACAGTTGTGTTTACATATTTATACACATATAATAATGATAATAATGATGATAATGAGGTCATCAATTTGAGGGGGATCTGAGAGGGTAGGAGGGAGAAAATGGCAGAAAAGAAGTAAATTGTAGGAACACCTGACTCACTCTTCAGGGAGGGGGGACAAAACTGGATTTGGCCAGGAGTGAAGACTGATCCAAGCATTATTGGGTCAGTGGGACCATAGGACTGTCTGCTCCCTGCCCAGGGAGGGGATGGGGAGTTGCAGAGAAGAAAAATGACCAGATGTGGTGGGAGGGGGAAGAGACCTTGAATAAGGATATACAGGGATGAAAAAAAAAATTCAGAGGGAAAGCTGAACACAAAGTTAATATATGTGTAGCAATCTTATTTGTATTTCCACCCTTGATAAGCCATGCTTATGATTCTTATCCTCTGTATAGTTATTGTTAACTCTTCCGCATTTTAAATTCTTTTTACTATTTTTTTTGATAAATACAAAATAAAGGAAAAAAATGTATTTTGTTTGGAAATATTCCTTTACATTGTGGGAAGATATGTCACTGAGATTGGTTAAATAAAAAGTTAAATGGCCATTAGGCAAAAAGAGGTTAGGCAGGACTTCTGTGGAGCCTTCAAGGGGAAAAAAGGAAGAGGTGTTAGCCAGATATGAAGGAAGCAGGACAGAAAGTACAAAGTAACGGCAATTGAGCTACATAAAATACTGTAGATTTAAAAATGTGGGTTAATTTAAGTTTTAAGAATTAGTTAGGAAGAAGCCTAAGCTAAGGCCAAGCTTTGGTAATTAATAGTAAGTCTCCATGTTATCAGTTGTAAACCTGTAGATTAAGTTAAAGTTCAACTACAATATTGTATAGAAAAGAAAGTTAGAAATATCCTTCAATGCATTGGCACAGGTGACCACACCCTAAATATAACACCAGTAGCACAGACACTAAGAACAACAATCAACAAGTAGGACCTCCTGAAACTTCAGTTAGGCCAAGGATGCAGTCAATAAGATAAAATGACAGCCTACATAATGGGAAAAGATTTTCACCAACCCTACAAATGACAGAGGACTGATCTCTAAAATATATAGAGAACTCAAGAAACTAGAGCTCCAAACCATGAATAACCCAATTAAAAAATGTGGTTCAGAACTAAAAAGGGAATTCTTAGCAGAAGAATTACAAATGTCTGAAAGGCACTTGAAAAAGTGCTCAACATCTTTAGCCATCAGTGAAATGCCAATCAAAACAACTTTGAGATACCACCTTACACTTGTCAGAATGGCTAAGATTAAAAACACAGATGATATGGCGGGAGTGTAAGCTTGTTCAGTCACTCTGGAATGCAGTATGGTAGTTTCTCAGAAAACTGAGAATCAATCTCCCCAAGGATCCAGCAATACCACTTTTAGGCATATACCGTAAAGACGCACATTCCTGCCCTAAAAACATTAACTTAATTATGTGCATAGCAGCATTATTCAAAACAGCAAGAACCTTGAAACAACCTAGATGGCCCTCAATTGAAGAATGGATTAACAAACTGTGGTACATCTACACAATGGAGTACTACTCAGCAGTAAGAAAAAACGATATCCTAAAATTTGCAGGCAAATGGTGGATGGATTTGGAGAATATTCTCCTGAGTGAGGTATCAAAATCCCAGAAAGATAACCAGGGGATATACTCACTCATTAGTGGACCTTTTCTTTTTTTTTTTTTTTTTTTTTTTTAAAGATGTCATTGTATACCAGAGCTCCAGGCTAGAACATAGGTAAATGACACAGTGCCTCACTTTTGCATTGATGGCCTCTAGCAGGGGTGTGGGTGAGGAAAGACTTGTTTTCTTTAAGGATCTTGCCACAAAGAGTTTAATTATGCTCTAGTAAGTAAATGAGCAGCATTTTTTTTTTAAATGAGATCATAAGAATGGGTATGAATCTGAGAGGACTGATAACTGAATTTGATGGAGTGCATGATATGAAATCACCAAATAATAAATATATATAAAAACAAGAAATTAGCTATATTTTAATTAAAATTAAAAAAAAATAAAATTTGGAAGGCAGTAAATGTGTTGTTTTGGTCTGTATTTTGAAGAGTCTTATAGTTCTGCGTCAATTATACTAATTTGCACCTGTATGCATCATGGTGTTTAATGGATCTTTCCTTGTCTCAACTTTCCAAGTAAGTTAGACATTGTCTCTTGTAGTGAATTCTCAGCATTTTGTTTCACATCTTAGTATAGTGTTCTCATGGTCTGTAGTCCCACTGGCAGGTACCTCAAAATCTTAACAGTTTTCTACCTTGGGTTCTCATTATATCATTTTCAATTAGAAAAGAAAACCATGCTTCTACTCTAAAGCTATCAACTATTACAGCATTTATATCATATTTGATCCTCTCAATCTAATTATATTTAACATTTCTGTTATTTTCTGTGGAATTTTTTTTTATTTTCCTAGGAATAAGAAAACTCCTAATCTGATATGCAATACTTTAGAATATAATGTTCTTTTATGTATCTATAAGAGTCAGCATATTCTCCCATTACATACTGCACTTAATTCTTATATGCTATATATATCTATGTGCATATATTGAGTGCTAAAAAGGAAATTGAATTCATCACTGAATTTTATTTAATACTGTTGTAATATACTACACAATTTTTATTTTGTTTACAGTTATTCAAAAATATTTATTTCATGTCTTGGCTACATTGCTATAGATAGAAGTTAGCTTATTATCTATGTGAGGATGTATTTAGGGCCACAAAGAAACTGTAATATAGAACTAAAAGTATCCTGAGAAAAGTATGGCCAGTATGCTTTAGAACATAAGCCAACTTACTTATTTTCTTTTGAGAAACCAAGAAAATCCAATAGTTCACTGTGGAGAAAACCTTCATATTAGCCTAAAAATATTTTTCAAAGATACTTTTTCATAAAGGAGCCCCTGAAAATCATGTCTTCAAAAAAATAAAAAAGCTGACATTATTAGGCATGGGACATGCCCTCCACCAATGTTACCATTAACAGTAATGGATTGTTCAAAATTCAATCCTTTTCACTTTGACTCATTACTATTAATGAGACAAAATGAAAGAAAATGCCAGATAGTCCTCCTGGAAAAATAGAAAAGGTGAAAATGAGAAATATGAGCTGAGGTTTTAATTTGTAAGTCTGAACATAATAAAGTAGAGTACAGCCTCTGTAATTTATCAAAAAGTTAGTCCTCAGCTTCCTCATTGCTGTTTTGTTCTTGGTCTACTTAGCTTGTGCTTTCTACAGGTTTCAGTTAAAATCTGCCTGTCAACAGATTCTAAATAGTTTATTTTTAAGAAGTAGTGTATAGCTACCAGAAAATATTATATTGTTCTAATTTATTTCTGTCATTTGTTCTATTACTATTGTGGGTATATAGTTAAAACAATTATGAATACTTATTCTGGAAAAGAGAATCTTTGATGTAGTCAGACAGTGTGAATTATCCCCTGGCTGTACCAAAGTCTAGGTGACACTCTGCTTTTCCAAGATGCTTTCTTCTTCTACTTGATTTTTCTATTATCAGAATAAGTAGAAGGGAAGGGAGAGATTAGCATTGAAGCTGCTATTACCTTGGACATCATTTATTTTTAGTTTGCTTTTTGACTGTGCTTCTTAAGTTGTGTTGGAGGAAATCTTTTATTTTCTTAAAAAATAATAGGAATATATCACTATGCCCCTTATCCCTTAACCCAGTACCAAAGAAACATGCCCTGACCCTGAAACTAGTACCAAAGGACACACTTGGTCACTAGAATCAGAGACAGTGAAAGAAATGTGTCTTAGAATTAGAGTACAAAAGCTAAAAAAAGGCCAGTGAAAGAAATGCAGTTTGGCTCTGAAATCAGAGCCATTTCTGCCCTTGACCAACAAAACCAACCAATCCTTGTGCTAGGAAAAACTAACCAATCTCTGAGTCTCTTTGGAGAAACTCAACCTCTGCCTGTTCAGTTGTTGGCTGTTCTTCCCCACCAGGCAGCCACTCTCCTGGACTCTTCCTTTTCAAATAAATATCTTTCCCAAAGTGTCCTGGGTGAAGATCTTCATTCAAAGATGTAGAGAAAAAGAACCTGTTGAGACATTCCTTAGGGGACTGAGCAAGTTGGAGCAGAAATAACAACTTTTTGCCAGAGCCTGAGGAGATTGTTACATTTCTACAGAGTTTTTCCCTTTAGCAGAGTAAAGGAAAAGAAGCAACATTTTGGTCAGGAGAGATGATGAAGCAGAGCTCTGCAGAGAAGCACCCTTAAAGTTGAGGGGAAGGGGTAGGGTCAGAGCAAAGCTCAGCTGTAGCATCTTTCCTGGAGAGAAGCAGGATTGCTATATCCTTATATCCTGGGAGGAGACCATCACCCACTGTCCCCCAGATTCAGGTATAGCCTGACTTCCAGAACAATCAGGATACCTTTCTTTCCAGAACTGAGATTTCCTATTGCAGATCGAACTGACAGAGCTTCCTAACAGCTCTTCAGGTGTATCTTGACTCCTGAACAGTTAGAAAACCTCCCCCCAAACAACAACAGTAGCAACAACAACAAAACTCACAAAAACCTGCAACATTCACTTATACCAGAATGCCTAGGAAATATTTAATGAAAAGCTCTTTATTCTCTTAAGTACTTTCATGATGCCTTAATAAGACCCAACAGAGAAATAATAATTAAATGTTGATAGTGGGTGTGTATATAGTTTTGTGTTTGAGCTCTTGACAAGCTTATGCAAGGCCCTAGGCTGGATATCCAGCTTAGCTAAGATTCAGGATTACTATAAATAGATGTGTTTTATCACTTTACAATTTTAAACTTTTGTGTCTGGATCAGTTGCTTCTCTTCCTTTTCACCTTAAACAAACCACAGATGTCTGCTATCCCGAAATCTTTTGCAGTTCATGTTCAATAGTTTCAGGGCACTGTACTCAGTCATATTGCTTGTCCATGGACTCAATATTGCTGACATCAATAAGAAAAGCATATTACTTCAAAGATGAAATGTAACAAAAGCACAAATTTAAGACAGGTCAGGAATTTTATTTCTCTTGAAAGTCAAAATATCGGGGGGTGAGGGGGCCTCTCTAGCTCACGGCCTGTGTCTATGGTCGGGCCCGTAGCGTCCAGCTGCCCGGGACCGATCCCCGGTGTATGGCGCCGCAGGAACCGGTTCCCGGGCCCAGATAAAGGGCCACCTCCCTGTACAGCTCTTGGCTTGGCGTAAGGAGATCCGCTGCTCCGAGAATGGCTACCTCTCGATATGAACCAGTGGCTGAAATTGGTGTTGGTGCCTATGGGACGGTGTACAAGGCTCGAGATCCCCACAGTGGCCACTTTGTGGCCCTCAAGAGTGTGAGAGTTCCTAATG
>PVIH01029006.1:0-14334 GCA_004025045.1 Sigmodon hispidus | reverse complement strand
CCTGCCTAGAATCCCCCAGTGAGGGGCTGGGGTGTGGCTCAGTGGTAGAGCACCTGCCTAGAATCCCCCAGTGAGGGGCTGGGGTGTGGCTCAGTGGTAGAGCACCTGCCTAGAATCCCCCAGTGAGGGGCTGGGGTGTGGCTCAGTGGTAGAGCACCTGCCTAGAATCCCCCAGTGAGGGGCTGGGGTGTGGCTCAGTAGTAGAGCACCTGCCTAGAATCCCTTTTTAGTCTATACAAAATAATTCACAGACAAGGACTTTGGGTCAGTCTCAAAAGATTCAAACACCAGAGACTCATTTTTTTTCCCTCTAAATACAGATATTGAATCTGACTCATCCTCTTCACTTGGGACACTCCAGTGAAGGTTGTTAATTTTGTGTGTTAAGTTTCTTTGAAAGCATCCTGGATTCACATGTTCCCTCTGATACCAGAGGTTGGATTTTCATAGCCACCATGTGGATGCTGGGAATTGAACTCAGGACCTCTGGAAGAACAATCAGTGTGCTTAACCTCTGAGCCATCTCTCCAGCTCCCTTCATAGCCTATGGAAATGGATGATTTGTGTCTAACCTGCTTGAGTCTTGGCTTTGTCAAACCCAAGCCTGCCTTCCAGTTGAGCCTAACCCTAACCCTGGACCACAGTGGTCAGCGTCATCAAGGAAGTATATCCCCGGAAGATTATTTCCTGTCACACAAACTCACAAACAGCTGCCTTTTCCTTTCCCTCTCTTTCTTTCTTCCTCTGTTCTTTATTTTTTATTTCTTTCTCCCCTTCCTCTTTTTTTAGACATGTTCTCTCTATGCGGCTCTGGATGTCTTAGAACTTTCTCTGTAGACAAGGCTGGACTCCAACTCAGAGATCTGCCCGCCTCTGCCTCCTAATTGCTGGGATTAAAAGCATGCACCATCACTGCCTGCCACCAGCCTCTTTTATTCATGATTTTTTTTTTTAAATCACATGGCTTCCTTTCATTGTTATAATAAATGTTCAAATACCAAACAGGCACACTGTCACACTTGTGATCTTAGCTCAAAACACACATATAGAGGTACACATACAAACAAACATTAAAAAGAAGATCCTTGATTTTGACCCTTAAAAGCTTCTGTAGATTACTTCCTTTCAGCCTCCTCACAAACCAGATGCCAGGAACGATGGACTTGAATTGTCCCGGAGTTGGGCTTTTGTGATCCTCTATGTAAAGTCTTAGGTCACCTCTGTGTGATGGCTAATATTGACTGTCAACTTGTCAGGATTTGGAATCACTTCAGAGACAAGTCACCTTTGAGAGATTATCCAGATGAATCTAATTAAGGAGAAAAGCCCCCCCCCTCAAATGTGGGCATCGGCATCCCTGGAGCTGGGGTTCTTGACTGAATAGAAAGGAGGGGAAATTGAGCTGAGGACCAGCATCCCTCTCTTTATTCTTCCTGACCGCAGCTGCCATGATGAACTGTGCCCTCCAACAATGAGGCACAACAAACCTTTTGTTCTTTAGCTGATTTTCTCAGGCATTTCACTAAGCAACAGGAAAGCAACTCATTACTCCACGTCTTAGCTTTTTGATATAGAAGAGATAGGATCGTACCTGGCATATGGTCAGCACTCTGTAAACAAGAGCCAGGGAACTGTTATCCAGATCTGATAGTCACACTTTCTGGCTTCGTCGTGTCCTCTTTTGGGCTAGTCTGTCGTTGGAACCAGAGTGGATCTGACCAGAATCTGAAAAGAGAAGAATTGTCAAGCTGGAGCAAGGGTGGATACAGGAAAGAAAGGAAAACCTTAAAGAATCTAAAAGGTTCTCTGCTGGGAAATGAAACCTCAGATGCATCTCTTGGGGTGGGGGCAGTGGTAGGTGTGGTACATCACAAGCTGCAGAAAGTTAGTGCTAGAAATCCGCTAACCACACACACTGACATGAAGAGGTGGTCAGGTGGCAGATCTGGGGTCATTTGCAGACTGTGTGGGAGATGTTCAAGGGAAGTGCAGATGGAGATGTTCAACTCAGCTACAAATTCACTGGGCAGTGAGCCTCCTTCTGACCCCGAGGACTTCTCTTCATTATGAATTACATCTTTGGCCTCCAGCCTGCTGTGGACTTGGTCAGGAACCTGCCACGGTGCACACACTCTATAATTTCCCAAAGGTGGTATTTCTCATAGTGACGGACATGGGCATTGTTGACCTTGGCTCAGCCATGCTGGGAGCCTAGCAGTGGCTGTGGGTGAGCTCAGCTTTCCTTCTGGGAAAATAGGTCCAGAATAGGGAAGGAGAGGTGGGGTTTCAAGCCAGTAAAGATGAGAAGAGGAGGGATGTTATCATCCTCTTATAGGTTCCTAGAACACCAGGGGACCTTGGGCTACTGCCTTATGTCCTTTTTTTTCAAGTGACAAGGACCATGAGATATTGCGATATAATCAGGAGCTTGCTTAGTCTGAGCCTTGAACATTAATAACTGGTGACATCAGTTCTTCCCGGTTCCTGTCAGTGTCTGGCAGCTTAAGTCTTGACTCTGTGATGTGGCAGGACCATGCATCTCTTGAGGACACATCTCCTTGGTCCCTCCATGGTCTATCTTCTGGGATAGGAGCAGACACACAGCTGCCCTGAGCTGTGGCTGGTAATGAGGGAAGAAGGGACTGAGATCAGAATGTCTCATGGTAGATGAGGAAGCCACAGGCCAGGGAGCAAGGGGATTGGCAGTCTTGTGCACACAGTTGTGTATGTTTATGTGTATGCTCACATGTGCTTGCAAGTATGTGTCTGTGCATATAGAGGCCAGAGGTCAACCTTGAGTGCTGTTTCTTAGGAAAAAGAAAGCTACTTTGTCTTTTTAAGGTAAGGTATTTCAGTGGCCTGGGACTCACTGATTAGGCTTGGTTGCCTTGTGACTGAGTCCCAGGGATCTGCCTGTCTCTGCCTCCCCAGCACTAAGATTGTGCAAGCACCCCACTATACGCAGATGTTTGCATGAATGCTGGGGCTCAAACCTAGATCCTCATCCTCAGGTCCTATATGCACTCTATTTAGAGGACACATTTCTTTCCGGATTCATAGAAGAAGTTTCTCAATCATTTACTTTTAGTCAGGAGAAAAGTTTTAACTTGTGGGTTTTGTATGAACATTCTTCCTTGCTTTTCTGCCACATCAATATCAACTGGGGAAAATGAGGCACAGGGCTGCCAACCAGGAGATTGGGAATTTTAGTTTAACCTTTGAGAACCTGGTCCCAAAGCAAGGGAAAATTTTAGGACTCTGTTTTGATAAATTAATTTCTTTATTGCTTCTGATATTGACATACTCAACAATGGAAATTGCCATGCCTGATACTTTTAGACTGTTCCTCTTACGCCAGCGTCTGTGATGGCTAAACTGTCACCTGACTTGCTTGGGGGACACACTGAACTTCAGAGAGACACACCTCTAGGCGTGTGTGGGGACAGCTGAAGGAGGATTAGCTGAGGGGGAAAGACTGCTCGGAATGTGTGTGGCATCATCTCATGGGTTGGGATCATGGATTAAACAGAGAGAGGAAAAAGGAGGAATTGCTGTGAGTGCTGGCATCCTCCTCTCCCCAAATCCCGATCTACAGAGATGTGAACAGGACACCTTCTGCTGCCTTGTTCTGGAGTTGTTTCAGCATCATGCTTCCTGGTCCCCATGGACTGTATCACCCAAACTGTGAGCCAAAAGAAACCATCCTTTCCTTGAGTCACTTCCTGTCAGGTGTCTGGTCCATGGCACTGAGAAAGACAACTGAATATTCAGGGAGTGATGCATTGTCACCTGGACAATCATAGTGCCAAGAAAATAAAAAGCTGGTTATATCAGTATGAGGAGAGACTGTGGATCTGGGTCTTTCTGATTTCACTCAGCTAATATACAGCCTCTGGAACTGGTCACAAAGGGTTTAATTTTTTAAAAATGGTCATGACCAGAAAGTATGTATACAAAATTGGCCTTGTTATGTAAGCTCAGACTTAAACTAAGGTCTTTGATGGTCGATTTGGGCTGGTCCATTGAGAAGGGTATCAGATCACAGGCCAAATTCATATTCTTGTATTTTGTTCCCTCCCACCCAAGCATAAATAGAGAGAACATTAAGGATGGCTTGATATCAGATCTCTAACTTAGACAGAGCCCAAGACACAAGCTGATAAAAGACATCTGCAGAAAGAGAACAATGAGTTAAGAGAAAAATTTAACCATTTGACTAGTCTTCCTTAGTACAAGTTTGTAATCCCAGACCTAGGCAGGCTGAGGCTGAGAAGGAGATATAGGCCAGCCTGGGCTACATAGTGTTACAGACCAGCCTGGGCTACACAATGTTACAGACCAGCCTGGGCTACATAGTAATGCTCCGTCTCAGAAAAAGCTAAAGAAGGAAGATAAGATAATTGAGGTCAATGTCAAAGGTCTAACAATGAACACAAATCCCAGAAAGAGAACACAGATTGTGTCTCCATTTTAGTAACCTTTGAGGGTAGAAAATAAACTAAGAAAAGATGCTTGAGATCTCTCAGACTGGATGCACATTAGTCTCTTGATTTAAAAGTCCTCTACAATGTTACTGCAATAACCAGTGGAACACAATTTTCTCAGCTTGTCATTTTGAGATTTTCTATCACCAGCAATTAAGAGAAGATCCTAGAATCCCCCAGAAGAAAAAAGTCCATGTTCCCTGCTGATGAGAAGAAAATGTGGTTTGTCTGGATATCAATTCTGGAAGCCGAATCATGGTGGAGCAAGGGCTTCACTATTTATTTATTTATTTATTTATTTATATTTTATGTGCACAGGTGTTTTGTCTGTGTGAGGCTGTTGGATCCCTTGGAGTTGCAGACAGGCGTGAGCTGCCATGAGGATGCTGGGAACCAAACCCAGGTCCTCTGGGAGAGCTGCCAGTGCTCTTAACCCCTAAGCCATTTCCAGAATCGGAAAGGCTGCCCAGATGCAGGCTGCCTGGAGGAAATACCAAACAGTTGTGAGATATATTTCATATCTAGGAAATGATACTATCAGTCAGCTGACAAACCCGAGAATTGAATAAGAAAATTAATGATACTAAAAAAACCCTCCCAAAACAAAAATCAAATATATGGAAAAAAAGAGGCATTGTTGACTTTAGCAAAAATATAAAAACAAAACAAAAAGCCATAACTTCCCCCCAAACAACAACAACAACCAAACTAAACAATAACAAAAAGCTCCAAAGTGTAGACAATCACTGCATACTACTTGGCTTATGAGGTACAGTATTTACCTAAGCACCATAGACATTCTAATCCTGAGAAGTATGACATAATGAGATGTTGGAGGAAAGGCTAAGTGTTCAGAGTGGCGTGTTTGTAAACAGAGTTTATCGATGTATTTGTGTCTAAGGCATCATCAATCAACACCTTGTTAGATAATGAGGATTTAGCCCACAGTCCTATGCTGACCATACTGCAGTTTCAGCCAGCGGCTCCTGGCTGCCTAGCTTTTGGACTGGGCTCTTCTCGGTTGCTCTCTCCAATGATATCACTTGCCTCTTGAGCATCCATTTTCTCTTATTGCTTTATTCATTTGTTTTGTTGGAGCATAGCCTATTGGATGCCCAGAGACATCTGTATTCCCAGTAGAACATAGCACAGGGCTTTCCTCTTAATACATCATCAATATGCATTTGTAAACTGAGTTAATAAAGCAAACATCTCATTTTGAATAAAATAAACAGTGAGATTCCTATTACCTCAAGTCCAGAAAACTCCAGTTCTTTCAGAAAGGAGCTTGGCTTTTTCAGATTTATTTTGTGTGTGTATGAGTGTGTGTGTGTGTGTATGTGTGTGGTGTGTGTGTGTGGTGTGTGTGTGTGCATATGTGTGTGTGCATATGTGTGTGTGTGTTTGTGTGTGTGTGGTGTGTGTGTGTGCATATGTGTGTGTGTTTGTGTGTGTGTGGTATGTGTGAGTGTGTATGTGTGTGTGTGGTGTGTGCGTGTGTGTGGTTTGTGTGTGTGCACGTGTATGTGTGTGTGCACATGTATGTGTGTGTGCGGTGTGTATGTGTGTGTGTGCACGTGTATGTGTATGTGCAGTGTGTATGTGTGTGTATGCACATGTATGTATGTGTGTGGTGTGTATGTGTGTGTGTGTGCGCGGTGTGTATGCGTGTGTGTGCACATGTATGTGTGTGTGCGTGTGTGTGTGTTTGTGTGTGTGGTGTGTGCACATGTATGTGTGTGTGCGTGTGTGGTGTGTGCACATGTATGTGTGTGTGTGTGGTGTGTGCACACGTGTATGTGTGTGTACGTGTGTATGTACAGGTGCCTGTGGTGGTCAGAAGAGGACAGCTTATGTTACAGAGCTGGTATTACAGGTAGTTGTGAACTGATGTGAGTGCTGGGAATTGAACCAGGGTCCTCTGCAAAAGCAAGCTATGCATGCTGCATGCTCTTAACTGCTGAGCTACCTCTTCACCCTGGAGGAGATGTTTGTATAGGCAAATCCCCTATTTCTTTTCTCCAAGAGCCACCCCATCACAAAAGCTTTGGAATCAGATATGGGTCAGGAGTCAGTAAGATAAATGCATGTCTCTTAATCGATTTTTGTGGGTGATTGGAGTGAGCAGCTTGATACACAGAGTTTAATTATTCCAGTGAAGCCCTCACTTAATTGAAAGAACTCCTGTCAAAAAGAGAAGGAAAATGATTTTTAAAAGGATGATTTATTGCTGAAGGAAAGAACCATGGAGATAATGGTCTGTACCCAGATTCCCAGGACACACAGTATTTTTTAACGCTGAGATGGAAATGTTATACAAATGGATCAGAACCACCCTTCACGGCTCCCCTTTATCCTTCCAAACAGGGCACTTACAGAGACATCTGGAAATCTCCCCTGCATGACTCTTCCTCACTCTCCAGTTACCTTGCTAACTTCTGTCTATCTCACTGAAGCTCGCTCAACCAAAATATTGACAGGATGATGTTTCCCATCAATTAACATGTGTACAGCAATCAGCACAGCTTCATGGATACATATTTTGAAAGCAGCAATTATCATTTTAGATTCACAGTGGAGTGGCAGCCACTGCCAGCTGCCAAACATATCCATTCTCTCTTACTTGCTAAGAGATCTTCGAGTTTGTGGCATTAATTGAACTCATCTCAGAGACTGTGCTCCCAGCTTCTCTTGCAGCTAGCTGTGGTTATCTCATACAGTTATGGCTGAGTGGAACTTTCTGCACAAGACATCTGAGAATGCTCTTCCCCCTCTCGGTTCCTTTGTCCTTTACCATCCCTCCTGGCTAGTCAGGCTATCCTTTTACTTCAGATTCTAAAATGTTGGCTTTACAGATATGTGCCACCAAATCCAGGTAGGAAAACTCTTTAAAGGAGGAAGAAACAGATAGGAAGAAGATGTAATTTGTCTTCTTGTCTGGAATGCAAATGTGAATTTGGAAGCGTAGCAGCTACTTTGTGACTATAATGACAAAGCCATACATACTTTAAGGAAGCTATAAGAGACTTAGGCCGCTGGTGGCATCTGGTAGCTCACTTTTATGTATTTGATAATGACATAGACAAAAGATCTAGAAGGTATAAAATCAGGTTACACTTCTATTACTTGCAAGCAGACATATTAACAGGTGTTACATGACTTGTAAGAGCCACATCTTTATCCACATTCCTCCAGGTCACACATTCCTGGTCCCTGAGATGACGCAATCAGCCCCATTTTTCTGCTCTTGGGTCTTTTGTTCACTGATAATAGCACAGTGGGCATTGCTGTGACCAGACACCTCATGAGAAGCAGCTTAAAGGAGCAAGCGGTGGCTTTGGTTCACAGTTTGAAGGTACACAGTCCATCATGGTGGGGAAGGCAGGGTGGAAGGAGTAGGAGGCTGCTTGCTTAACTTTCCATAGATCAAGAAGTAGAGAGAGAATGGAAGTGGATGATACTAACAGCTATAAAGCCTATAACCACCCCCAGACCTGCCCCCACAACTCCCAAAACATCGCCATCTGCTGGGAACCAAGTGTACTGACACAGGAGACTACAGGGGACATTTTACTGCTAAGCCACAACAGTGAGCTACTGGGAAAGACTAAAAGCTACCCACATCAAAAGTATGGTAAGGGAGAAATTAAAGAGTCAGTTCTGAGAGGTTAACAGGATAGGACATAAGCATCATCTAGGAAACAAGAATTGACAGATTCTACTACCTTCAAGTGCTTATTTATGTGCAGTTCAGTTTTTGGGTCCCTGGTTATGGGCATAGTCCCAATCATTCATCATATCCATCTGCTTGGGTCCTTTCTCAGGTCCTCACATGTTCCTGACTGATCCGAAACAGAAGCTACATTTCCCTCTCTATTCTAGAAGGCCTGTTGAGACTCTATTCTTTTTCTAATCAATGTCCTTAGTCTGTGGGTACCCACGTCCTCATCTGCATCACAGCCAACATTTTTAACATCATCTAACCAAAAGCACAGCCCACTATCCCAGGCAGCTCCCTAGGCATCGGGATGCCCAGAATATTCACAATCAGCTACAACCCTTAGGAGGCCATGGATGTCTATTGTTAGGGGATATTGGCAGAGGATCCAGGGTCTGTGGATTAAAATATCTCTATTTGGTGTCCATTAAGATGGGAGACACTTCCACAGGTAGCATTGGAGAGTGTGCTAGCCACTTGCTTGTTGCTGTGATCAAATAGCCTGCAAGCAGCTTTGGGGGGTGGGGGAAGGGCTTGTTTTGCTTCACAGTCTGAGGGACCACTGTTTATCATGGGAGCATGTGTGTGAGGTGGCTGGTCATAGGACATCCTCAGCCAGGATGCAAAGAAACAAATGCTGGTACTCAGCTCACTTTCTCCCTCCAGCCCGGAACCCCAACCTAAAGGGTGATGCTACCCACAATTAGGGCGGGACTTTCTTCCTTAATTAACCTAATCTAGAAAGTTCCTCACAGACATACTCAGAGGCTTGTTTCCAGGTTCTAAATCCACTCAAGCAAGACTGAAAGATGGATTGAAGATAAAGACCTTTTGCCCTCAAGCCTGAAGACTTGAATTTGATCCCTGGGATCTACATAGTAGAAAGAGACAATTGACACAAGTTGTCTTTTGGCTCTCATGGTATACATGCCCATTACATGTACTCGTGCATGCGTGTGTGTGTGTGTGTGTGTGTGTGTGTGTGTTTGTGTGTGTGTGTGTGTGCGCGCGCGCATATGCGTGTGTGTTTGAACACATACACACTTACTAAAAAGTAAATGCAGCTAAGTTGACAATACAGATTAACCATCACAGAGGCTGTGGTGCGTTATCAGTCTTGGAGTCCAAGGGCAATACACAAGTGTCATCTCCTCCCACCCCAAACCCCAGACATAATCTCTAGTGGTTTCAGACTTACTTCTCATCTTACCAAAGGATAGTGCTCCCCCACCCCACCCTGTCAACGTTCATTTTTCTGGCAGTTTTGTGCAAAGGCTTTTGTAGAGAACACAATTAGGACTGACAGATTTAAATAGCTTGGGAATGCACGCCAATTTCCCATGCTGGCTCTTTATGGATGTTTGTCCTGTATGGATCACAGGGCAGTGTGGAGGGCCACTGGGACTCAGGGCAAATCCCAGAGAGAGGTTGCCTATTTTGGAGCTCCTAGGAAACTCAGCCTCTGTAGGAGTGGCTGGCAGGGAGAGAGGAGACTTGGCTTTTGATGAAATACTGTCCCTTCCTGCTGTGGCCTGTGGTGACTGAGGACACACGCTGATTCTAATCAAAACCCCTGAGTGCTTTCCCAGCTGCAGGAATAATGAAATTTGTTCCTCTGGTGTACATAGGGACATCGTGGCTGTCATTTTAAGGTTGGGGTTGAGAGGAACCGGGAGTCCACTGTCTTTGTGATGCTATCTGGTGATGTTATGGGACTTCAGTAAAGGGCTGTGGAGGATTGGGGGGTATAGCTCAGTTGGTAAAGTGCTTGCCTAGAATGCATGAAATCCTGGGTCCCATCCTCAGTACTCCATAAACTGGGCATGATGATGCATGCTTATAATTCTTGCACTTGGGAAATGGAGGTAGAAAAATCAGGAGTTTAAGGTCATCCTTGACTACATAGTGTGGCTAGCCTGGTCTACATGAGACCTTGTCTCATTTTTTTTTTTTTTTGAAATGTAGTTGTGGAATTAAATGACATAATAATATGAGGCTTGGTGATGATGCAACCCTGTCACGGACCTGCCCTCAGCATCTGCCAATCAAGAAGAACTTTGCAATTGCAAGTGCTATGACCCTGCAACGCAGGCAGTGATGTGTTTCCCCTAACTGCACCCTCCTTCATGGCACCAGCTCAGTACCTAGGTGCACTGAACCCCATGTTGCTGTTTATCCCAGGACTACTGTGTGTCCAGTTGGAGGTAACCTGTATTGGACTCTAGCTGCTTCTCAGCCTAGCGCTGCAGAGAAAAGGAAGAGCATACATAAACTTCCAGATCCCAGCCTGGAAAACAGCCTCAGAGATGGGAACAAACTCTGCAAGCAGAGGCAAGAGGAAGGCACAAGTTGCCTTTTGATTTGGGGCACTGGGAGACAGTCTGGGGAATGTATATAGGGATCTAGGGAAGCCAGGGCCTTCTGCTAGAATTAACCAGTAGAATCCTGCTCTAGGGAGCCCTGGCTAGCGCATATATGGCCCAGGTGGGACTGATAACCTGTTAAGAGAAAAGGTCAGATGATCTCAAATTGTATAGAAAAGGTCATAAGCATAATCAAAACAGGAGCCCCACCCCAGACAGCATCCAAGGAGAGGAGCATAATTCTTAAAGTTCTCTTCATACACCTCTGTGGGCCCAGGGACCCCGGGGAGGTGTGACAAGGTCAAGATGGAAGATAAGGCCACATCTCTAGACATCACCCAAGGAGGACATGCAAAGTCTGGTGAGCATGTTCCAGAGTGACCTGGGCTGTGATGGCTCACTCAGTCACGAATTCTCTCATTCACCAATTCATTCACCCAGCCATCATTCACTCATTCACTCATGCAATCATTTATCATTCAGTCATGGTCACTCATTCCTAGTTGATTCATTTAGTTACTCATTCTGCCACTTTTTCAGTCACACATTCACTCATTTATCCCCTCACTCATTCATTCATGCAGCTGTTCACTCATTTATCCAATTATTATGCCATCTTTTACCTGTTCATTCACTTATTCACTGACTCATTCACTCATTCACTTACTGACTCATTCACTTATTCACTGACTCATTCATTCATTCATTCACTCATTCACTTACTGACTCGTTCACTTATTCACTGACTCATTCATTCATTCACTGACTCATTCACTCATTCATTCACTCACTGATTCATTCATTCATTCACTCATTCACTTACTGACTCATTCACTTATTCACTGACTCATTCATTCATTCACTGACTCATTCACTCATGCATTCACTCACTGATTCATTCACTCATTCACTTATTCTCTTTCACTCACTCATTCATTTGTTCACTCATTCACTCACTGACTCAGTCGCTTATTTACTCATATGATTTAGTAAACACTATAGAATTCAGAAGAATACAAAGGCAAGGAGAATATTTAACTCTAAAAAGATTTAGCCCTTGAGAAGACACAGGTACGCAACATAGATGTCCAGAGCTGAGGAAGGAGTCAGGGAAGAGTCACATCCAGAAGGACAGAAGCGTACAAAAGCTCAAAGGTACACTTGGGAGGAGATGCTGCTGAGAAGATCGGGTACCAATTAGGGGGAAAGAAAGAGGAGTGGAGGCCCAGGCAGCCTGGATTGCAGTCCTGGCTACCCAGGTTTGAAGGATGAAAATGAATCTCAGCAGATCATAGGGCCATTGCCCGCAGCATCAGTGACCTTATCGCTCAGGCCAGAGCTGGCTCTGTAGCTCAGGGGGCTGTCCTTGATGCCTTTTGGCAGCATCTCACAGAGTGAGCTTTTGCATTTATAAGAACTGAACTTCTGAGGAGAATCAATGTGGCGATTGATTTTCCATGCATTTCTAGCCGCTGGGCCACACGTGTTATGAAGTATCACAGGAGCATGTGAGTGCATTTTCGCACTTCCAAACATTTCCATGTATTTGAAGAGAATTCAGCCAACTTTTCCTACAACTGGGCTGATAACTGGAAAAGTATAGGCCCCAACGTCCTTATAATGACACGTGGTGCTGGATTGGGGCTCTCTCTATTTTTAGTTATTTTTATTTTGAGACAAGGTTTGGCTGTAGTACAGCTCATGCTGACCTAGACTCACAGTGTAGCCCAAATGGTCCTAAACTCAGTGCAATCTTCTTGCCTCAGCCCCCGCAGTTCCTGGATTACTGGTGTGTGCCACCACACTTGATTGGGGGCTCCAGGTTTTAATTATCCCATTATTGTGCCAGGATTCTTACATTTGATGTCAGAGACCCCAACTTCTCCTAGCCATACCAGGAAAGTGCCCAGGAGGGGACTCAGGGGTGACTTTGGCTATTGTTGCATTGGACTACAAGGCTGGTTTGCCTCTATGTCTTTGTCTTTCTCTCTACCCCCACCCAAACAATCTAGGCTGGATTTAGACTCATTTTATATCTAAGAATGAGCTTGACCCTCCTGCCTATACATGCAGCGTGCTGAGACTACAGGTGTGCTTTATACAGTGCATGGGGTGGAACCTAATTAGGGCTTCCAGCATGCCAGGTGAGCACCAATCTACATCTCCAGTCCTAGGCTCTGAGATCTTTCTCAACAGGCCTTTAGATCCTGCTAACACTGGGTGCAGGGAGCAGAAGTCCTGGGCTTTGCTTAGGCCTCAGTCTTCCCATTTTCCTGGAATGTTTTAATGAGGTCTAATCTGCAGGCTCTCAGTTGCATGCTCAGTGGATCCATTTCCAGGCAGCAGTAAAAGCTGGTGGGGTTTTTCCAGGGGGATAGTTCTTTCTAATGTTGACTTAGTTGGGTGGCTGGGTTCCGTGGGCAGAAGAGCCACAGATAAGGAAGAGAGATCTCCTGCTCCCTGAGAACTTCAGGTCAGTTGTGTTTGTTGGTGACAAGTGAGACTGGAAGAAGGATGGAGTGTGGGGGAAGGATCATAAAACCCTATACTAAGAAAACAAGAAGGACATCAAATACAACGAGATGGACAGCTTCCTCTGTCTGCATCCTAGCCCAGAGAACTCAATCAGGAAAAGAGAGCCCTGGGTTGGAACTGTAGTTCTGATATTAACTACTGTGAGTCCTTGGGTATGTTGCTCAACCTCTCTGGGCTCCCCTTTGATCAGTGAATCTGGATGAGTCTCAATAACCTAGACACTAACAATGGTACCAACAAGGCAACAGAGAACTGGAGACTGACCAACGTAGTCTCTACATCATTCTGTAAAATTCCTTCCATCTTTGACAAAATTTGGGGGGGGGGTGGTATAAGAAGTGCTGTCTTTAGTTATCCTGCCAGGGTCTTTGACTTGGAATCCCCTTCCCTGGGGATGTCAGTATCCTTTTATATCTACTGTGTCGTTCTCTCCAGGTGAGGCCCTTTCTCATCTTTCCTTGTACAGCCCGTGGCTTAGCAAGCATCTTACATAAGTGGACGTTTAATATGTATGAGCTGATTGATTTCCAATGGATAAGCGTTGCCTTTCTTCCCCTACGCTTCCCTTCAGCCGATAAGACCTTCTTCTCCGAGCCCCATGTGTGAGGAGGGTTGCCGCTGCAACAGCCTGCCTACCACTGGGCTCTGGCACCCTTCATTTGTCCTCCATGTTTTGCTGTACCTGCAGTTTGTAGCTAAGTGCCAATCCATCTCTTCCCCTCCATCAGTCATGAGCTTGAGGTCTATGAGACACATCTCTTCAGTGTCTCACCTGCGGGGACATAGACTGCTTGTCACAAACCATTCTCACTGGGGGAGTAAGGAGGAGCCGGCAACTGACCCACAAGCTAAGTACTCTGAGCTCCTTCCTGGAACATTGTGTTTTACATACTCCTAGAAAAGGGTGATGCCTACAGTGTGCTCCTATGCTGGGATGGCAGAGATGGAGGAGCATGTCCTGTAGCCTTGCAAAGGTCCATGTTCAATAAAGGATTATGGAGTTTGGCTTTGTTTATGGAATCCTAGTGATTTTTTCTTCCTCCCTCCCTCCTTCCCTTCCACCCTCCCTCCCTCCCTTCCTTCCTTCCTTCCTTGCTGGTATAGAATCTAAAACACCTTTCACTTACTATACCAGTACTCTACCACTGAGCCACACCCCAGCCCCTCACTGGGGGATTCTAGGCAGGGGCTCTACCACTGAGCCACACCCCAGCCCCTCACTGGGGGATTCTAG